>ML352828.1:79033-96515 GCA_005239505.1 Nicotiana paniculata
GTTTGGTTCCTTCATTTTTATACCACCACCCCATGAACGTGACAGAAAAATTGATGCAAAATTGGGTACACAATTCATATCCTCAAAGTGGAAGAAAAAGTGGTGAAGTAGCAGAGTCGTGCCACGACTATAAATAAGGCGCTTGTTTGGAGGCAACCCAACCTGTATATCTTTTCATTATTTTCTTAGTGTCGAGTTTTGTGTTATTTTTATTTAGCAAAGTAGGGAGGGTCTGAGTACCCAAAATTTGAAGCTGAGGGGCATGTTTGAGCTTAAGTGTGGGGTCATCCCGACTCTAAAGATTGAGAATCATGTCCGAGCTAGGCCCGAGAGGGTCTCAGGGAGTATTTCTCACCCTTGTTTTAATGTTTTTCTTTGTGATCATGCATCGAGGACTATGCATAACATAAGTGTGGGGTGGGAAAACTACTTTATGAGGTGTAATTGTATAAAATTATTGTTTTTAGAAAAATCTTGAATTTTTCCCAACGATGGATCTGTTAGACAATTTTCTTAAGGGATAAAGTCCGATTAAAAAAAAATCCAAAAAGTTTTTTTGGTTTTTTTTAGGATAGGTAGGGAGTATCCCTTGGTTTTTCTTTGGACACCGGTTCTTTTCCAAGGATGTCGCTTGAACCAGGCACTTTAAATTATTATTTTTTAGAGTAGTTAGGAAGAAACTGAGTAACTTAGAAATACCCTATGACATGTTTGATGCCGGCATATTAGGTTATGACATACATTCTGTTTTCCCTTATATTTGGTTTGGCATGTCATGCCTGAGTAAAAATAAATAGCCTATTTTGTGACGCCTTAGCTCGGTTGTTTGAGTTGTATGCTACATAGTAAGATATTGCTTAATTCTCTCAATTTTGTGTGCTTGCTTGAATTGAGAGTTGAATAAAACCGTTGTGATTGAGTCATGTGTAATGTGTGAGTGAGGTGTAGTGATTTTCTATGCTATCCTGTGTAGTCTAGAACTTGCCCCGTGTGTTAATCGAAGCGAAATTGTAGGTTATGCTAGTCTAGGAGATGACGTAGGCATTTTCTTGCTTGATCATGAATGTTCTTGTCACATGAAAATTAAAAATTTCCATTGCTAGCCCCTTTGAGACGTTTGACCTTTTCTTTGGTACCTACATTACAAGCCGTACCCCTATTTTGTTCTTAAATTGAGATTTTTGCACCTTTACCTCCTAAGGCACTTAGTCGCTAAAATAAGTAAGGTGATATAATGGGGAATAGTTTTTGAGTGGAGCCATGGGCGCCCGGCGCTAGCCAGGGCGCCGGTGACGAGAATTTTGTCCTATTTTGCCGGGACACGGTTATTTCGGCCCTAAACCTACCCAACACGTATAAAAGCAAGTCCAAGCTTATTTTTGAAGGATCTAACAGATTTTGAAGGGGAATTCACGTGGAGGAACACACACCACGCTTGGAGGAGGCTTCTAACTAGTTTTTCTTCTCTTCTCTTCCTTTAATTTCATAATTTATTAGTTCTACAGTTTTGGCTGCTATATGAACGTTGTAGTTTGAAGCTTGAATTGTTCTTATTATTTTATCATATTGGTTTATTTATTCAATCTTGCGCTTAATTATTTGATTTCTTGATCACCAATTGAATACTACGTACGAATCTAGGATTGAAATCGGGAGAGGGAATTCTAGATTGCATATAAGATTGGGTAGAGCAAGATCTTAACTCTTCAGGGGAGCGGATTTACAGTTAGGATAGGAATATACCTAATTTCCTTGCTTGGTTATTATACGGGAATTATTAATGCGTTCTTGTTAATCCTAATTTCATAGGAATATAGGCGTTAGGTTAGCTTGAATAGACGAGTAGTACTTCGGGAGAAGGCTACGAGTAATATTAACATCGTCAATCAATAAGCTAGATAAATTAATTAGACAATATAGGTGGAAAACTCAACGGGATTGTTAGACAACCCATAACTCTAGAATATCGTCTCTCATTGAATTCGTCTCTAAAATTTTGCCAACTTGTTTCTTTAATCTCTTAATTTGTTACTCTAGATTATTTTTAGTTAAATATTCCTACTTTAGAAAATCGCTTGAATAGATTAATTGTTTGGGTTTAATTTAGTTGATAGTTAATCACAAGTCCCTGTGGGTAAGATATCTGGACTTACAATTCTATATTACTTGTCGACCACGTATACCTGCGTGTGCGTTTGGGAGCAATACTGGCCGTCTTTGCACTCATTTTTCCTTGGAATTTCGCCCACCCGAAATTCTCTCTTTTCGGATATTATTTGGATAACACAGTAGAAGACCGTGGAACGTTTTGTTGAGGTCACAATCTTGCTACTTTGGAACTGGAGACAGAGATTAATCTGCTTTGTTCAAGCTTCAAGAGGTAACTCGTATGATCCCGTTATATGCTAATTGTTTAATTTATACGTGAATATGATACTGAAATTACTTCCGCTGCGATATATAATCCAATAGTATCTTCTGTATTTGATATAAAAGGAGATGTAAATTAAGTCCTTTAATCCCACAAAATTGAGTGGTTAACTGTAATGACATCTATTTAGTTTAATTACACATTCAAATAGTATCCCAATTCCACAGAAAGGTAATTATTTGATAATATCAATTGGAACGATAGTAAGTCTTTGGTTTGAAAATTGTCCTATGCCCACATGTATGGATTTTCTAGTACTATTTTGGTTTACTATTGTTCAAAAGTTAAAGTAAATTTTATGCATGAGTTACGATCTTTATCATAGGAAGGTCTAGAATTACTTGAATCGATACTAAACAATTCAGTTTGATGGTTTGTACTTGAGTACTCCATAGATAAATACGTATGTTCTTGTTCTGAATTTTTTTTAACTTTTCATACTGCCAAATTTTAATGGGAGTGCACATTCCTATGCTTTTCAGTGAAATAATTTTGAGTGAAAGGAGAAAGTTCTTATCACATTAGGGTGTTTGGAATTGGACCTTGCACTCCTTGAACACGAAGTGAAGAGCTGCCGATTCTAACAAAGTTGTCGATCAAGGTTATTTATGAATGGTGGGAGCGACCAAATCACTTAAGTTTGATGCCCATAAAAGGCCATATCATTAGGGGTTTCTGATGGGAAACGGGTATGAACAACGGAAGCAAATAGTAAAAATTACTTACATGTAATATAGATAATACATAATCACGGATTTTAATCAAACATAAAATCAGTACTTATTTCTTGAAGCTTGATCGTGATTGCGAAAAGAGCCTCCAAGTAAGAACGAAAACCGTCCACGAGATTATCCTCCAGTTCCACAGTCTTCTACTGTGTGACCCGAATAATGCCGGAATTAGCGAAATTCGTGGGGGCGAATTTCTCCTAGAAAATCCATGTAATAAAATCATAGCCTCTTTATGGAATAAGACCTCTTTATATAACCCCGGGTTTGGATTTAAAATATTTTCCTAAACATGGGTCTTCCTTTTCCACCAAGAAATAAAATTTCATTTAATTCCTAATTATTCAGGCACAACAGGGACCGCAATATTTCATTAATGAGACTTCCTGTTATGGACTTAATTCGAAATATTCGAATTAATACTACCATAATAAATTATAAATTGTTCCCTTAAAAATTCGTAATTGCACTCCTCAGTTCAATTTCAATTTTTTTCCATTAAACCTTATTTAGCTACTCATGTTAAGATTCAGATACTAATCAAATAAATTCATTTACTGAAAATTTAATTCATTGATTATTTTCTTTAGACTTTCGCTTAACTTATTTCATGTGACAGATACAAATTCCACATGCAGGGTTTACACATGAAAACTTATAAGCTTTCATAAAGGTGTATCATCAATCTCTAGAGAGACATGAATTCATTCAACTAATTACTTCGCCAATGTATGTTATCATTGTCTAATTTACTAGGCATATTGACACACAAAAGAATCTCGCCTTTTAATAAATCATAACAATAAATAATATAGACAACTAATAATAATTATATCAAGATTAAGAGTATAAGTACATTTAGTGGCTAGAGAAATTATTTTATTAAGTATTATAAAATATTTATCTCTACTTGGTCTGTTCAATACATACAAAATGTACTAGCAGAAGAAGTCAGAATTAACCATTCCCATAGTCAAGATAAATTATATTTAATCTTGTGCTACAATCATTCCTAATAGTTTGTCCAATTTCATCATTAGATTGTGAACACGATCTTTATACTTATAAGAACTGATGATTTAATCTTCCGTGTATAAGCAAAACTCTATACCCTAAATCATCTACTATATAAATAAAGGATATAAACGGATATATGATATATTTAAAATTTTATTAAAATTGAATAAATAATTATTCCACAATATATACTATATCCAAACCAAAATCCATGGTTAATAGTATATATTCCAACAATCTCCCACTTAGACTTTTAACTATGACAATTATTGAATATACTATATCTAAATGTATGGGTAATAGTATATGCCCTAACAATCTCCCACTTAGACTCATAACCATGCATCTATAACTTTCACATCTATCCTTTTGCACGACTATTAAAAGCCTCTGCCAATAAGCTTTTGGTAAAAGAAACTTGCCAAGTTATTTTCAAATGTAATCTTTGTCTAGTAGTGCTTTGTCGTAACTAATTAGTTTGATATTAAGCTCTTCAGGGATCTTGTTATGAAACTCTCCCAAGAGTACATACCAAACTATGATTTTTCTTACTATTCTCACACTATGACAAAGTACTACTAATATTATCTTCATCACTTTACGGTATTGAAATATTAATGACTTCTTCCTGTAGTGTTCTCTGCTCAATATTACTCCCGCTACTTGGAGGTAGTAAATTTTTTTTTGTCTATTAGCGTTTCTCCCACTACTTAAATGCATTAGAACGTCAATTCCGGCATATAAATATGTATGTTCTTGAGCGTTTGAATTTTCAGATGATTCATTTGTTATTTCTTTGCTTAGTTCCTGTAAAATAGTTTACTTCTAGGAACACAGTTTATTAAATAATTCTATTATAGAGAACTGGTATTTGTACTAACAATTACCTTCTTTTCTTTAGTAAAATAAAGGCTGATGATTTGAAATAGATAGAAAGGAGTTCAATCTAAGCAAGCGTAGTGGAGGAAAAAATATCCAATTAAACCTCCTTTCGTTTCCTTGGATATCCAATAATCACGCAAACATTCATCCTTGATTTTCTCTTATCCGTTTTTTGTTTCAGTCTATATATTGGACAATTCCATATCCGAACTTGCTGCAGACCGGACTTACGTTAAGTCCACAGTTCTATGGGGTCCAAGATACTGACTTAGAAAGAAATAAAATCAAAATGTAATTGCAACTTCTAAGGCATATCCATAACAAAAAAAGGAAATAAATCATAGTAACTCACCATTAATCTAAACATCTTCATAATAGTCTTATTTCTTCTCTCTACAACATTATTATACTATGGAGTATCCGGTATAGACAATTGAGATATATCCTTTATTTTGATAAGTTACTAATGAACTTTGTAGAGAAGTGCTAGCCACCTACAATCCGATCGTGATAATTTAATATATTTTCATGGTGCTTCTCCGTATCAAGCCTTAAAATCCTGAAATGATTCAAAGCTTTCAGACTTATGCATCAAATAAATATATTTATAGTCCGAGTAATCATTTATGAATGTCATAAAAATACCAAAACCATATCTTGCTTATATATTCATTAGACAGTACAATCAAAAATAGATTAGTTCTAACTTATCACTAACTCTCTTTCCTTTGGAAAAGATATGTTTTTAGTCATATTTCCTTCTAAACAGGATCCATAAGTTGGTAGCGCCTCTACTTTCAATGAACCTTAAGGTTCATCATTGACCAAATGAAATCCTATCCAGATAATTATGACTTAGACCCAAGTGCACAGATAAGTTTCACTCAATTTTGAAGAACATTTTCTCTTATAAGATAGACTAATATTGTTCAATTTAGCAGAGACATTAACAATAATAAGATCATGCATCAATGTACCACAAGAGATAACATCAAGATCAATAACATAAGAGATATTAAAAAATAAACAAGTTTTCCATCTCTTATTTTGCTCAAAACCCAAAATTTATAGAAAATGTTACATATATGGCATACTTTAAATTAATGTCTTATCACGACCAAAGAAATTTTTTGACAAGTGATACAACAAATTATATGAAGTCATTGTGGAGTTGAGATATACAACATTAAATAGATCATAATAAGTCAATTAACACTGAATAATAGAATTCAGACTACATTCAATATATATATACATGCATGCATATCGAATAGAGAATATTGATGGGAAAAGAGTCATTCATGCAAAGTATATTATATAATGCAAGAATTATACAATCCAAAAAGAAACAGAACCAACTCAGATAGAGAGAAAACTGTCACTGTAACGACCCGATCGGTAATTTTGAGCTCTAGCGCATTTTTTAGCGGTTTGAGGCATTGAGTAGCTTTAATTAAGGTATTATGACCTGTACATGTGGTCGGAATTGAATTTCGAGAAGTTCGGAGTTGATTTGGAAAGAAAATTCTAATTTCAGAAGCTTTAAGGGAAGAATTGACTAAGGTTTGGTTTTTGAGTAAACGACCTCGGAATCGGTATTTGAAGGTTCCAATAGATTCGTATGATAATTTTGGACTTGGGGTATGTTAGTGTTGAGTATCAGTTCGTCCGAGAGTATTTCAACGCTTATTGTAGAAAGTTGGCATTTTGAATGTTTTAGAACTTTTCAAGTTTGGTTTGAGGTGGACTTTGGTGTTATCGATGTTTGTTTGGAATTTTGAGCCTTGGAATAGGTTCGTATCATGATCTATGACTTGTGTGTAAAATTTGGCGTCATTCAGGAATGTTTAAGCATGAATCAGACGCGTTTGTCAAAGTTTGAAGGTTTAAAGAAAGATTTTGGCCGTCGATTTGTAGTTTTGACATTGTTTGACATGATTCGAGGTTTGGAATAAGTCCTAATCTTGTTATGGGATGTGTTGGTATGTTTGGACGGGTTCCCAGGGGCCTCGGTTTTGAAACAGATTGAAATTGGATCGAAATTTGAAATTGAGGCAAAGCTGGAGAATTCTGCTTTCTAGTGCAATCGTACCTGCAAAATTTTGCTTGCAGGTGCGAGCTCGCAGAAGCGAGATGGGATTTGCAGAAGCGGCCAGGCATGACTGAGGCGGGCATCACAGAAGCGGGCAGGTGAACCGCATAAGCGAAGTCGCACCTGTGGTGGATCGACTGCAGAAGTGAAAAGTGTGAGGGAGGGCTGCTTCGCAGAAGCGACAGTGTTGCCGCATAAGTGAGTCTGCAAAAATGGACCTTTTGTCCGTGGAAGAGAGTGAAGCCGCAGAAGCGAAGTGGAGCATTGCATCTCCAGATCCGCATAAGCGGCTATTGGACCGCAGATGCAAAATGTCGCTGGGCAGTGTGCTCTTTTAAGAACGGGATTTGGCCCATTTTCTTTCATTCTCTCTTGGTTTAGGAAATTTTTAGAGAGCTTCAAGTGGTGGTTTTCATCATCTATGCCAAGGTAAGTTATTCCCACATATTGTGAGTTAAATACATGGATTATATAAGGATTTATACACAAAAATTTTTAGAAATTGAGGGATTTTGGTAGAAAACTTAGAATTTGACCACGAAATTGGACATGGAAATTGGAATAAATTATATATTTGAGTTCGTGGTGTTAGGTTAATGTTTATCTTCAAATATTTTTGGAATCCGAGAACATGGACCCGAGGCTGACTTATTGACTTTTCGAGCGGAGTAGGGAATTGTTATGAATTGATTTATTATTATTATGAGTATTAGAGTATGTTTTAATTGGTTTTCACATTGTTTAACTAGTTTTGGAGCAATGGTCATCGACTTGAGGAGTTAGATGGGCTTTGAAGCCGGTTATGAAACTTCGTAGCAAGGTAAGTCTCCTGTCTAACTCTATGAGGGGAAACTATCCCTATTTAATATATTTGATATGTGCTACTTGTTGGGGGGGGGGGGTGCTATGCACACACGAGGTGACAAGAGTCCGTACGTAGCTAGATTCATGTTATTGCCTGAGTAGACTTAGTTTCACGCCATGCTATAATATTACTATAGGGGCTATCTTTGCTCGTGTAATTCCTTTATTTCGCATTACAACTTGAGACTAGACTTGCGTAGAGTGATAGATTGATATTGTAGAGATTTGATGGGCTTTATGATTAGCCGCAGAATAATTGTATTCTCCTTACGAATTTCTTTCGCGTTATGCATTTTCATCGAAAGGTTTCCCTTAAAATATATAACTCACATGTCTATTCGTGAGTGGGGTCAAGGACCCGTTAAAATTTTTTATTCTAATAGGATCAGGTCGTTCGCTTCGGCAGTATAATAGGTACATCTATGGTTCGTGCCGTTCAACCCTCGGCAATGTGCACAATTGATGGGATGGGGCCGTACGCCTCGACAGGATTATGTATCACACTCTAACGGGAGCGAGCCGTTCGCCGTGGTAATATAATAAATGTATCTATGGTTCACGCCGTTTGACCCTCAGTAGTGAACATATTATGATGGGATCGGGCTGGACGTCTCGGCATTTCTACAAAATACTCTTATGAAATCGTGTGTAATAATTGACAAGAAGCCAGTATATCTGCAAGTTTTGCTTATATGAGTTATGACGACCTATCTGGCAAGGTCCATTATATATACTCAGATTGAGGAGGTAACTACTAGCTGAGAGCTTGAGTTATTGTTGAGAGGAGAATTTTACCGCGTATTTATACTTGTTATTTCGTTTATTTACTCTGACTCACACCTGTCTACATCTACTGCATCTGTTTTATTGGACCACTAGTAAGTGTCGATGCCGACCCCTCGTCACTACTTCTCTGGGATTAGGCTAGATACTTACTAAGTACACGTTGATTTACGTACTCGTGCTACACTTGCTGCACTTATTATGCAGGTATATATATGTTACTGTGGTCCTCTAGACGCAGAGGCGCGGCTATTGCAGGGACTTTACAGTGAGCTGCACTTCATTGTCACGATCCGCAACATACAGAGTCTCCATCAGAGTTATTTATATTTTTCCTGTCTAACTTGTATTCTAGACATATATTGTATTATTATTGTACTCCTTAGTAGATGATGCACTTGTGACCCCGGGTTTTGGGGGTTTCTACTGGATGTTTAGTATGGTTGTTCACATAATTATTATCATTTCACCTCGTAAAATTATATTTGATATTATTTAATTAACGAAAATTATGATTTCAAAAGGAATAAAATGAGTAATTAAGTTGACCAATCACCATTGGCTTGCTTGACGGCTGCGTTAGGTGCCATCATGACCTATAGTGGATTTTGGGTCATGACAGCTTGGTATCAGAGTGTTAGGTACACTTAGGTCTCTCGAGTCACGAGCAAGTCTAGTAGAGTCTTTAGGATCGGTACGGAGGCGTCTGTACTTATCTTCGAGAGGCTACAAGGCTGTTAGGAATACTTCCCTTCTTGATTCCTCATTGTGCGATTTGATTCCTTTGAGGCTTATGCTTTTATTTTCTTCCTACTCAATCTGATGCAACATGAAGCGCTTGTTATCAATTGGGCATCGAGGAGTAGTAGTGGTACTACTGACGTGGTGCAGGGTGTTTTTCCCCGCGTATTCAGGCAGGCTATCATCGTCGCCTTATGGAAGGACGTTTTGTCATTTCAGCTTAATATCTGTATTTCCTACAGTTTTGAGGCTATACACAAATTGCTATGATGTTCATTGTTATCGCAAAATGTTGGTGTTATGGTAGGGTGTTAGTTTATGTGTCGAGGTAGTGAATGACTTGAAAGGAGGATTTCTCGGTGCATGATTTGGAGTTTCAGCATTTAATTCCAGCAAAGGAAAGGCAATCAGACTATGGATGTTCAAGTTTTGGTTGATAGAGTAACGAGACTTGGTATTTTCGAGCGTGGTGGAATTTTCATCTGTGATGTGGTGTCGGTGTCCTTGTTTGAATGTATTAAGGTTCCAAGTGTTATGGTCTTCTTTGATTCACCTTTGGAGCAGGGTGTTATGAAATGGTGCCTGAGAAGCGATTGTTAGAGATGGAGGTGTGTAGCGGTTCAGAATTGAATTGGTATTTCTAATGTTGATGGCTCGAGAACGATGATCTTCTAGGAGGTTTAGAGTTGGTAGAAATTCAGTAGTTCCGGTGCTACAAGTATGGATTTGATTTGAGGCATTGTTTGGGCAGTGAAACATGAGGCAAAACATGGAGGAAAGTGTTTCGCTGTGGTTGGAGTACTAACAGGTCAAGTATGAAAAGCAGTAGTAAAGAAGTTGTTTAAAGGAGATGGTTTGACCGAAGTGGGAGTGACACAATAGCGTATAGATTATGTGGTAGGATAGCCACGCACTTTAAGAAAGTTTAAGGCGATTTGGGAATCATGAGGGAAGGTTATTTGGTCTACGAATTTTATTTGGGATGGTGGTTACTGTACTGAGGAAGATTGAATACGTCAGAAAGGAGTTTGCTTCGAATGAAGAGGGGTGTGAAAACTTGATTATCTTTTTGGATGTGACATGACTTTGAGTTTGAAATGTATTGTCATACTTTCAGTTAATGTCAATGGGGAACGGACAGACTTATACGGCCGGTGGACGAGCATGGGCTCAGGGGGTTTACCAATTTCGTAGTAGTGGTACCCAGTGCAACGTCGTTGGAAGATGTCGGTATGGAATTCCAAAGGTGGGTCCTCTCTTGTGAGTATGTTAGTGGTTTCATGATTTTGATGATGTTTCTATACTTACTACCCAACAAAAGGTCGAATGTATGATTGTGGACGATAATTCGAAATGTTCATGAACAGTTTAACAAGAGAATACGAGGAATCTTTTTGGGTTCTACATTATGTGATGGTATCTTAAAGCTAAGTGGGGGACCCCACCGTCTACGATTGGATCACGTGGTTGTCTGCTCGTGCTGCTTCTGATTATCGGTGCATTGGTGGATTATTTATGACTAAGAAAAAAATACATTAGGGTAATTTGAGCAAAGAACTCGATGAATGTGTACTATAGTTTACCTTATTGATTCATGTGTAGGTTTTGGGAAGACTCAGAGTTTATGCTTCTCGTGGATTTGATATATCTGGATGCTTCTTTGGGAGTGTTCATGTGCTAATAGAGCATTAGAGGTTAATTATATTCGGGACCAGGTTAGAGTGGGAGACTCTCAACAACTGGGTTCAAGAATCAAAGTTCAGTGCCTAAGGATTTCGAGTCCGTTGTGTGGTTAAGGATCGAGTTTTCACAGTGGGTTGCAAATAGAACTTGGAATGTTCTATGTTATCATCGGGTATGCGGTGCAGTATTGGAGTAAAGGAAGATATAGCTTCAGATTCGCGGGAGGTCTTTTAGAATGAGTGTACCAGTTGGCGATGCTATTGTGTACATACGGAGAGTATGAGATGGTTCATGAGTATTAAGACGATGTGGTCTCGTGATGTGGGTCACTCGGGAGGAGTGCAGATTTGGTTCGTTATGTTTTGAGCGGAGCTATTATTATTTCTAAGGCGGTTCGAGAGTAAATTGGAATAAGTTGTGTCAGTTAGTAATGGCCGAATCAACATGGTTGTGGAAAGGATCAATTCCTTCAGCGCGTGAAATTATACGTGTGGTTTGTGGTTGTGCGCGCGGACGTGACAACCACCACAACTTGATTGATTTAGGAGGCATTTTATTCAAATGTCCTTGTGGTGTAAATGGATTCCGGAGGAGTCATAAAAACTTAGATCACGACTTGAGGTTTGTAATTTATGCGGTTTGGGAATTCAGTTGCGTATTGCATTGACGCTTTTGAAATGAGCGGAGTGAAAGGTTTCTAGCCAATGAAATGTTTATTATATTGGTAATTCAGGGGTTATGATGAATTCTTGTATTCTCGCGTAGCGGCATGATAGGTGCAATGAGCGGCATGGGAATTTGAAGTTGAGGATTCAAGGTTGCGGTTCGGTGTCGACAAGAATCTTGCGAGATCGGATGAGCAGGAAGGAGTTCAGATGTTCAGAATAAGCTGGTATGTTCTTTAGTGCCACCTGATAATGGTGTCCTGTGTACGAGGCTTTGTGTATTGAATTGCGGACTCTTGGTTGGCTTTGAAGAATTAGTGCGATTGGTGGTGGGGAGGTGTAGAATTTTCTACCTGGTGTGAAAGGTCGTGGGAGAGTATCCCATGGAGAAATCTGTATGAGTGTGACATGTTAGTCACTTGATTGTTAAAGATTTAAACAAAGCATGAAGATTATGGTAATATCGTTAAATGTGAGAGTTCATGCCTGGAAGACGCTCTATTCCTTTGGTTGTGAATTGTGGGAGCTGTTCCGGATCGAGACGACTTAATTATTCACACATGTGTTGAAGACCTGTGTAGCCTATGGTGTTATATGAGCGGGATGGCCCTCGAGATGCAGGTCATTTATCGCGCCTTAGTTTTTCTTGGGTTTTGTGGCGTATTGTGCTATCCGTCTCCCCAGGATTTGTATTATGCACTTTGCGTGCTTGTGGCCGATACTCGGGTATTTCGTAAGTATAATCGTACAACTTGATATATGTTTTATTCTTGATTTTTATGTGCGAGTCGGGTGGCACACCGCCACAGGTATATGGTTTGGATCAAGTGGCACGCTTCCACGAGTATGTTACGTGGATCGGTCGGGTTGCACACCGTAACAATGCCATATTGGATTAGGTTGTACGACGCAAAAATGTCATATCGGGTTGCATGCCACAATAGTGAGATGTTGAGTACGGTTCCCTATACCTATTCTTGTGTATTTTGTTTCTCATTCTCTGGGAAGGATCATAGCGTCTATTCGACCTTCTTATTCCTTACGCATGCTAGGTAGTTCATTTTCCTTATGTATCACATTCGAGTTTGCGGCTTGTTGGCGCATTGTGGGCATCATATGAAATCCTGGGTAGTGTTTGAGATGGCTTATTGCATGAGAAGCTTGTACTTGGTGAGACGAGGTTTTTGGGCCTGGGATCAGTGCAGTCGAAGTTATGTAAGGTATAATAACGAGCAAATATCGCTATTCAGTTCAGAATGAGGTAATGGTTCTTGTCAGGAGGAGAGACTCCATGATTTGTTGATTTGGTAGGTGGTTATTAGTTTCTACACATCTCTTCCATCGTGGTAGTATTGCGAGAGTTGGATCAGGGCTTATATGTGATATGAGGTGTATTGCAGGCACCGAGTTCATGGAATTACAACTATTGTAGTCGGAGGATGTTGTTATGGTCTAGCAACTTTTGTGGTGCATGGTGTGATTTCAACGGAGGAGCATGGTTATGCCGGGTACAATGTCTGGTGATTGATGCGGTGTTCGTATGTTAGAATTGGGTCTCGTGGAAAATTCCGAATGTTGGAATTTGGTTTAAATCTTATTAGCTAAGGTTATAGGGAGGATCTTCCATTTGGATCGAGCTAAACGGGGTTGTGGTGGAACGGGTAGGTGCACGAGGTGTTAAACCGTGATTTTAGACAATCTGGAGCAGTCCTTAGCATGTTCGAGGATGAATGCATGTTTAAGTGGGGGAGAGTGTTACCACCCTACCAGTCGTTTTGAGATCTAGTGCGTCATTTAGTGGTTTGAGGCTTTGAGTAGATTCACTTCAAGTATTAATACTTGTACGTGTGGTCGGAATTGAATTTCAGGAAGTTCGGAGTTCATTTGGGAAGAAATTCTAATTTCAGAAGCTTTAAGTGGGAGGAATTGACTAAGGTTTGGCTTTTGAGTAAAAGACCTCAGAATCGGGATTTAAAGATTCCAATAGGTTAGTATGATGATTTCAGAGTTGGGCGTATGTTCGGGTTAAGTATCGGGTCGCCCAGGAGCATTTCGGCGCTTATTGTGGAAACTTGGCATTTTGAAAGTTTTAGAATTTCCTAAGTTTGGTTTGAGGTGGACTTTGGTGTTATAGATGTGGAGTTCCAAGCCTTGGAATAGGTTCGTATCATGATTTATGACTTTTTCTTAAATTTTGGCGTCATTCCAGAATGTTTAAGCATGAATTGGACGCGTTCGTCGAAGTTTGAAAGTTTAAAGAAAGGTTTTGGCTGTCGATTTGTAGTTTTGATGTTGTTTGACGTGATTCAAGGTTTCGACAAAGTCCGTGTCATTTTTTGGGATGTGTTGGTATATTTGGACGGGTCCCGGGGGCCTCGGATTTGAAATGGATTTAAATTGGATCGAAATTTGAAATTTAGGCAAAGCTGGAGAATTTTGCCTTTAGATACAATCGCACCTGCGGAATTTTGCTAGCATGTGTGAGCTTGTAGAAGCGAGATGGGCTTCGCAGAAATGGCCAGGTATGGCTAAGGTGGGGGGTTGCAGAAGCAGGCAGGTGGACCGCAGAAGCGGAGTCGCACCTGCGGCGGATCGACCGCAAAAGCGAAAAGTGTAAGGGAGGGCTGTTTCGCAGAAGCAACAGTGTTGCCGCAGAAGCGAGCCAACCCGCAAAAGCGAATCTTTTGTCTACAGAAGCGAGTGAAGTCGCAGAAGCAAGGGGGAGCATCGCATTTGCGGAGCCACAGAAGCGGCTATTGGACCATAGATGCGAAAGGTCGCTGGGCAGTGTGTTCTTCTGAGAATGGGATTGTCCCATTTCTTTCATTCTCTCTTGGTTTGGGCGATTTTTGGAGAGACTCAAGTGAAAGTTTTCATCATCTATGGAAACGTAAATTATTCCCACCTATTATGAGTTAAATACATGGATTCTCTAAGGATTTAAACATGAAAATTTGTAGAAATTGAGGGATTTTGGTAGAAAACCTAGAATTTGGTATTTTTGGAATTTGACCACGAAATTGGAATAAATTATATATTTGAGTTCGTGGAGTTATGGGTAATGTTTATCTTCGAAAATTTCGGAATCCGGGTATGTGATCCTAAGAGTTGACTTTATTGGCTTTTCGAGCGTAGTAGGGAATTTCTATGAATTGATTTAGTATGAGTATTAGAGTATATTTTTATTGGTTTGCACACGGGCATCAATTTGAGGTGTTAGAGAGGCTTTGGATCCGGTTATGGAACTTTGGAGCGAGGTAAGTCTCCTGTCTAACTCTGTGAGGGGCACTACCCCTAGGCGATGTATTTGATATATGCTACTTTTTGTGGGGCCTACATACGTACGAGGTGACGAGAGTCCATATGTAGCTTGATTTATGTTATTGTCCGGGTAAACTTAGGTTCACACCATGCAATAATTGTACTATAGGGGTTATCTTTTCTCATTTAATTCCTTTATTTCGCATAACGACTTGAGACTAGACTTGCATAAAGTGACAAACTTGCTATTGTAGAGATTTGACTGGCTTCATGATTAGCCGCGGAATAATTGTACTCTCCTTAAAAATTTCTTCCGCATTTTGCGTTTTCATTGGAAGGTTTCCCTTAAAATATATAACTCATACGTCTATTCGTGAGTGGGGTCAAGGACCCGTTAAAGCTTCTTATTCTAATGGGATCGCGTCGTTCACATCGGAAGTATAATAATAGGTACATCTATGGTTCGTACCGTTCGACCCTCGACACTGCGCACAATTGATGGAATAGGTCCATACGCCTCGACAGGATTATGTATCACACTCTCATGGGAGCAAGCCATTCACCTTGGCAATATAATAGATGTATCTATGGTTCGCGCCATTCGACCCTCGGCAGTGCACATATTATGATGGGATCGGGCCGGACGCCTCGACATTTTTATAAAATACTCTTATGAAATCGTGTGTAATAATTGACAAGAAGCCAGTATATCTGCGAGATTTCCTTATCTGAACTGTGACGACTTATCTGGCAAGGTCCATTATATAATACTCCGATTGGGGAGGTAACTATTAGCTGAGAGATTGCGTTATTGTTAAGAGGAGAATTTTACCGCGTATTTATACTTGTTATTTCGTTTATTTACTCTTACTCACACATGTTTACTTATACTGTATCTGTTTTATTGGAACATTAGTAAGTGTCGATGTCGACCCCTCGTCACTACTTCTTTGGGGGTTAGGCTAGATACTTACTAGGTACGCGTTGATTTACGTACTCATGCTACATTTGCTGTGCTTATTGTGCAGGTATATATGTGTTACTGGTGGTCCTCTAGGCACAGAGGCGCGGTTATTGCAGGGACTTTACGGTGAGTTGCACTTCCTTTCACGGTCCGCAGCATACATAGTCTCCATCAGAGTTATTTATATTTTCCCGTATAACTTGTATTCTAGACAAATATTGTATTATTATTGTACTCCTTAGTAAATGCTCATGCACTTGTGACACCGGATTTTATGGGTTGCTACTGGATGTTCAGTATGGTAGTGTTCACATAATTATTATCATTTCACCTCGTAAAATTCGATTTCATATTATTTAATCAAGGTAATAAAATGAGTAATTAAGTTGATCAATCACCATTGGCTTGGCGACGGCTGCGTTAGGTGCCATCACGACCTATGGTGATTTAAGACTTGCACACAAAATTTGGTGTCATTCCGAGTAGTTTAAGTATGGTTCAGCGCGTTCAGAGCAAGTTGGAAGAACTTGAAGTTCATAAGTTGATTCGATTTGGTTTGGAGTGTGATTCTTAGTTTTGGTGTTGTTTTCTGTGTTTCGAGAGGTCGAGTACGTCTGTTTTATGATTTTGAACTTGTTGGTATGTTTGGATGAGGCCTCGGGGGACTTGGATGCCATTCGGACGATGCGCGGATCAAGTTACTTGAAAGAGCTACTGGTGCACCAATTCTGGTACGTCCGCACTTGCGAGATTTTGGCCGCAGGTGCGACCGTTTGGCAGCAGAAGCGACCTTGCTGCTGTTATGAAGGGGCCACAAGTGCGAGAAGGGTCAGCCAGACCTGGGTTGCAGATGCGACAAGCGAGCTGCAGAAGTGGTCTCGCAGGTGCGATGCCCATCCGCAGGTGCGCCCAAAGCTGGGCTGGGTGTCTTCCGTAGAAGCGGACCTCTGCCTATAGAAGCGGCGTCGCAGGTGTGACCCAAGGTCCGCCGAAGCTGAATCGCTAGTGGCAGTGAGGTCATTTAATGTCGGGACTTAGGCCATTTTGGTTCATTTATTTCACTTCTTGGGCGATTCTTGGAGCTTTGTAGGAGGGGTTTCCACCTAGCTATTGAAGGTAAGTAATTCCTGCCCAATGTAAATTTAATACATAGATTATGAGTAGATTTTAACATGTAAAATTATGAAAATTATGGGTTTAGTTTCAAAACCTAGGTTTTGATAAAAATGAGATTTAACCACGAAATGATTATGGGATTGGGTAAAAATTATATAATTGAGTTCGTGATGTTATGGGTAACAATTATCTTCAATTATTATTATTATTATTATTATTATTATTATTATTATTATTATTATTATTATTATTATT
>ML352831.1:0-12782 GCA_005239505.1 Nicotiana paniculata
TCTTCAGATTCTTGAGGGCTTGCTGACATTCTTCAGTCCATTCGAACTGCTTTTTGAGAACTGTAAAGAATTTAAAAATTTTCTCGGAAGATTTGGAAATAAATCTTCCTAAGGCTGCAATTCTTCCCGTTAGTCTTTGAACTTCTTTTTAGTTTATAAGTACATAAGGTATTTCTTCTATAGCTTTAATTTGATCAGGATTTACCTCTATTCCCCTGTTTGATACAAGGAAACCTAAGAATTTACCTGATTCAACGCCAAAAGCGTATTTTTCTAGATTAAGCTTCACATTATACCTGCGTAAAATGTCAAAGGTAATAGAGAGGTGATGGAAATGGTCTTCCGCCCGTGTTGATTTTGCCAGCACGTCATCAATGTAAACTTTGTTTTTCCTAGATGTTCCTGGAACATTTTAGTCACTAACCTTTGATATGTGGCTCCAGCATTTTTCAAGCCGAAAGGCATAAATTTATAACAGTAAGTCCTCATGTTTGTAATGAAGGAAGTTTTTTTCCTCATCGGAGGGATCCATTTTAATCTGATTATAACCAGAATATGCATCTAAAAAGCTTAATAATTCATGACCTGCAGTGGCATCAATCATTTGATCTATATGTGGTAATGGGAATGAATCTTTGGGGCATGCTTTATTTAAGTCAGTATAATCTACGCATACTCTCCATTTTCCATTATTTTTAGGTACTACCACAATGTTAGCTAGCTAGTTAGGGTACGTTACCTCTTGTATCGAACCAATCTTGAAGAGTTTCTGTACCTCTTCGTCAATCACTTGGTTCTTTAATGATCCTTGCTTTCTTTTCTTCTGCTTAACATGTATGAAGGATGGATCTTCATTTAGTTTATGAGTCATCACTTCTAGTGAGATACCTATCATATATGAGTGGGACCACGCAAAGCAGTCTGCGTTAGCCTTTAAATAATCAATTAACTTACCTCTTCGACCGGGGCCCAGCCTCGTGCCTATATACACTTTATGTTCAGGCTTTTGTTCATACAATGGAACAACTTCGAGCTCTTCCGTAGTTGTTTTGATGTGCTCGTCTTCCTCCGGTTCATGAATGACGTCCGATCTGGAATCTGTATCCGTGTGGTCTAATGTTCCGTGGTAACTTGATTTACCTTCTCGTAAGTATTTTCGTTCGTACCTGTTACAACAATAATACCTTCCGTACCTATTTGGGTAGTAATTTCTTCCATGCTTGTTTGGGGGTGTTACCCGCTTGGGAGATTCCCTTATCTTGTGATTCTTCCACCTCTATTTTTTTGTTGTAGTGTACCACTGAGTTTATATTTCTCGCGGTTTGCTGATCGCGTCTAATTTGCTGAATCCCCCATTCAAAGGGGAATTTAATTACCTGATGCAAGGTGGTGGGTATTGCTTTCATGTCGTGGATCCATGGCCTTCCCACGATTACATTATAAGCCGTGTCAGTATCGATGACTTGGAACCTGGTACTTTTGATCACCCCCTCAACATAATTTCTAAGCTCAATTTCTCCTTTTGTTATAATCGTAGAGTTATCAAACCCTGATATGGCTCGTGCGCTTGGGATTACTTGATTCCTCAATAGCATTTCTTCCACGACTCTTAGCAAAATGATATTGACTTAACTACCTGGATCAATCAACACTCTTTTTACGTTAGTGTCATGAATAAGTAAAGATATTACCAGAGCATCGGTGTGAGGAAGCATTAATCCGCTGATATCTGCATCATCGAAGGTTATATCGTCCGCTTCCAGATTTTCACGAACCCGTTTTCCATGTGTAATTGTGAACTTTGTGGTCGTTTTGCAGACCACTCCGTTTTCTTCTTCACCTCCGTCTATCACGTTGACGGTTCGTTTTGGAGAAGGAGTCTTTGGGGGCTCCTGCCTGTTCTTCAGATATGCATGTTTACCTTTATCACTAAGCAATTCTGTTAAATAGCCCATGTTTCAAAAAAATTTCTACTTCACCTTGTAAAAATCTGCAATCCGCAGTCTTGTGTCCATGATCGTTATGGAATTCAGACCAGTGATCTGGGTTCCTTCTATTTGTATTTGATCGCATCTCTTTGGGCTACTTAACCTTGTCTCCCATGTTCCTCAATAGTGAGACAAGTTCAGTAGTACTTACATTAAAGGTATGATCCCCAATTCGGGTATTACCTCTAGGTCGTTCATCTTGATCTTTTCTGGATCTAGATGAGGATGAGACTACGTCTCTTCCTGGTGGTCTATAGTCTGACCTAGTGTTTTCGAACCTGGGACGAATATCACGTACCGAGGGTCCTAAGTAAGGATCTTACCTGTTTTTACCTGATCTTCTATCTGATTCAGGACGTCTGGATCCGGAATGATCTTCCTCTCTTGAACGAGCAATGATATCTTCTTATATCCTGAGTTTAGTACTATACCTGTTATATACATAATTCCATGTTGTAGCGAGGAATTCTCTTAGACTTTCCTTAAGTCGTCTCGTAGCTTCTGAGCTTTTATCGTTTAGGTTGCTTGCAAATGCTATGGCTACCCAATTATCATGCACCCTAGGTAATTGCATTCATTCTCTTTGAAACCTGTCTACAAACTCACAGAGTAGTTCCGTGTCTCCTTGTTTTATTTTGAATATGTCTTCCATTCTTTTCTCAACTTTTTGTGTACCAGAGTGTGCTTTTATAAATGAATCTGCAAGATCAGCAGAAGAGTTAATAGGATTTTTAGGGAGAAGACAATACCAGGTTAGAGCTCCTTTGGTAAGTGTTTCCCCAAATTTTTTGAGAAGGACTGATTCAATCTCTTGTTTTGTTAAGTCATTGCCTTTTACTCCAGTAGTGAAAGCAGTCAGATGATCACGTGGGTCAGTTGTTCCATCATATTTGGGAACTTCAGGCATTTTAAACTTCTTGGGTATAGGCAAGTGTGCCGCACTTGGCTTCCAAGGTTGTTGAGAATACCTATCAACATCAATGCCTTTGATGATAGGCGGTAATCCAGGAATTTGTTCGATGTGATCGTTCTACTCCTTCATCTGTTTCTGCATGGTTAGCAGTAAATTTTGTAATTCAGAGTTATTAGTCATACCTGGTCTTGCTTCGAGAGATTCATTAGGAGTATCTCCTCTTCCTGAGTTCGCCAACCTAGATTGAGAATTTTCCATGGTGATGGTATTATTGGGGGGTGGTGTCGGTGGTGAAGGTAACGCTGCCGGTAATCCCCTCCCAAATTCTTGCAAAGCTTGGCTCACATACTCTGCAATCATTTGTTTTACGTGATCTTGTTCCACCGTTTGATCATTATTATCATTGTTGTTATTGGATCTTTCTGGGATTTGTTCCCTTGAACCACGTGGGGTTCTGGAAGGTGATGGAACTGGGGTTCCATTCCTTTGCTTGCTGTTGTCGTTGGAGTTCGACATAGTTCAGAGGATATCGCTTGAAAAGCAAACAAAGATTATCAAATTCCCGGTAACGGAACCAATTTGTTTAACCAAAGAATTAGATCCTTTGACCAAAGATATTTCTAGGATGAACACGGGTTACTAATAATGAAGGAAATAATACTAAAATAAAGAGAAACAAGTAATAGACAATATTGCCGAAATATAGAAAATCAAAGTAGGTTGTATTCGAAAATCAGATGATCCTTTACAAGCTGTATTCCCGTCCCTTATATAGGAGATTCCTTGATATAACATACAACTCTTGCTATAACTTCCCATTAATGACTAATTATAACATTAATGGGGCGTTACAAAGGATAACGGTAATTGGGGTACAGTTACATAACGTACGAGTAATCAATTGTGGGTCCTTAAATATGCCCGTAGCTTTGCCCAGATTCATTCTGACCGTGTCTCTTCCCTGTCTTGATCAGGTTGAGTTTTCCGTGGCTGATGGACTCGATGGTTTATTGATCTATGCCTCCTTGTTCCGTATCTCTTTATAGAATCACGTCCAGCTGTCGCGTTTCCCTTGGTCCACGTATCCGGCTGAGTTGTCTAGAATCAGCTAACGTGTAAGACTATTTTTTACTAATAAAATTATGACCCATCGTGAATACGGTGCATGAACTACAAACTGGCCTAGTGCAAAGGTTGGATGACCTGGACCGCAGAATGCTCTAGACCGAAGTTGACATAGAAAACATCAGTCGCGACTCTGAAAGAGACCGGCAAACGGCGACCACTGAGGAAGACGAAATTTTTGGTAAATTCGAGGGCATCCAATAGGAGCGTGCCGAGGATTTAGCCTACAGGTCACAAGAGGAAGACAGGGTGACTGTCATGCAACAAATAATAGATAACTTGACAGGCCAACTCAACGTTATCAATGCTGCTCTATGGGGCTTTCTTCGAGGAGGTGGAAACCAAATCGGGGGTGCTGTGAACCTCGCCCCTGTAGCACAAAAACTAAAAATTCCTGAGCCAAAGCCATATAGTGGAGCTCGGAATGCTAAAGAAGTGGAAAATTTCATCTTCGACATCAAACAGTACTTTGATGCCGTGGGAGGTCTAGAAGAAGCCAAGAAGGTAGCAACTGCTGCCATGTATCTTCAGGGTGATGCTAAGCTCTGCATGCGAGTGAAGTATGAAGCCATTAGGGCCGGTGAAGATGCTATGGAGACATGGGAAGAACTGAAGGCAACCATATACCTACAATTCTTCTCTAAAAATGTTGAGTACAATGCAAGGAGAAAATTACGGGAGCTCCGCCAAACCAGATAAGTGCGGGATTACGTGTGAGAATTATCCGTGCTCATGCAGACTATCCATGACATGGGGGAGAAAGACAAGATCTTCACATTCCTGGAAGAGTTGGAACCTTATGCCAGCATGGAGCTACAAAGACAAAGGGTAGATACCCTACCCAAGGCGATCCAAGCAGCGAAATACCTTGGGGACTATTAAATGGAAACTCGGAAGGATAGGCCTCAACCTCCTATCTGAGCGGGATACAAAGAAGGCCAACCTAACAATGGTGGCCCTAGTAGAAGTGGGGGAGATCGGAGTGCATCCAAATCTAAGCCTCATTCCTCAGGCAGCAACAGTGCTGCGTCAAACAACAATGATCGGGGCAGAAATCCCCCTTCAGGATGTCATCATTGTAATGGTCCACATTGGTATAATGAATTCCCACATGCACAGATGAACGCCCATCAAGTTTTTGATGATGGGACAGATGACGAAGCAGATGATGCAGAGCAGACTGAACCAGTAGGTGCCTTCAATTCAAGTGTTGGTTCTATTTCTGAGGCATTAGTAGGAACTAGTGCTGGTATACGTAAGAAGGACCCCTGTCCAATCACTAAGAACGGAAAAAAGAAGACGAATGAGAGGACTCCTCCTAAACAATAGAGTGGGTGGAATAGCCAAAAAAGTACCAGTGAAGATGGGTCCTTATTGTAACGACCTGATCGGTCGTTTCGAGAGTTTTAACCCCGTTTCTTCTTCATTATACGTGGTTCAGCTCCATTATGTTGTGTTAGGTTGGTTGGCTCGGGTTCAGAGAGTTTTTTTGGAGAGAAATGAGAATTTAGTCTCTTAAGTTAGGTATTTAGTTGGAAAAGTCAAACGGAAGTTGACTTATGGGTAAATGATCTCGTGGTTTTATGGTTCGGATAGATTCGTTAGGTGATTTTGGACTTAAGAGTGGGTTCGAATGTTATTTCGGAGGTCCGTGGTAGAATTAGGCTTGAATTGGCAAAATTGGATTTTTGGCGATTTCCAGTCGGCAGTGGAAAATTAGCTATCGGGGTCGGAATGGAATTTCAGAAGTTGGGGTAGGTTCATAGTGTTGTTTGTGTTGTGTGTGCGAAATTTCGGGTCATTCGGATGTGGTTCGATTGGTTTCGGCATCGTGGGCAAATTTCGGAAGTTTAGAAATCCTTAGGCTTGAATTTTGGATTTATTTGGTATGTTGATGATATTTTTGAGAGTAACGGGGGTTCGACTAAGTTTGTGTGATGATATATAGCATGTCGGTATATTTGGTTGAGGCCCCGAGGGGCTCGGGGTGATTTCGGATGGTCGTCGGAAGGTTTGGATTTGGATTATGCAGCAGAAAGGCTGCTGGTGTGGTTTTTCTTGTGTGGCCGCACCTACAGATGGGGAGCCGCAGGTGCGGAGAATGTGCCGCAGAAGCGGAAAATGGAGGCTTGGGCACCTTCCGCAGGTGCGAAAGAAGGATCATACCTGCGATCCCACATGTGCAAATGGTAAAGCGCATATGCGGAAAATTGTAGCTTTAGTGGAACTCGCAGATGCGCACCTGGGACCGTAGGTGCGAGCAAGTGACCACAGGTGCGGAACCCCTGGGCAGAGCATCTAAATACTTGCCTTCGTGAATTTTAGGCATTGTTCATCATATTTTCATATGGGTTGAGGCTTTTGGGAGCAAATTGAAAAGGGATTTCAAGGGATTTTCGTGGAGGTAAGTTTCTTGGACCAAAAACTCGATTCTATGTTAATATTTGACTGATTAAGCATGGAATTAGTGGAATTTAATGGTATAATTTGAGGGGTAGGGCTTGGAAATTTGAGACTTTGATTTAAGGATTTGATGGATCATTTGTCATCGGATTTTGATATATTTGGTATGTATGGACTCATGAGAACGTAAGGATTCTAGTTTTGTGATTTTTATCGGATTCTAAGCCATGGGCCCGGGGGTCGGGTTTGGCCGAATTCGGAATTTGTGATGTAATTTGATAATTTTGATGTGGGATTCGCTCCTTTAGCATATATTAATGATATAATACTGATTTTTGGTTAGATTCGGGGTGATTTGTGGCCGAGTCGAGCAGCACGGGCATTGCAGAGTAGATTTTTGGCCTGATTGAGGTAAGTAACACTTCCAAACTTGGTTTTGAGGGTTCGAAACCCCGAACTACGTGTTATGTGATTGGAATTGGGTGACGTACATGCCAAGTGATGGGCGTGCGAGCATACACTGTGAGACTTATGACCTGGTTCATTCCATGGCACCGTTTAGTCATTCTCCCTTGATGATAATTGTGCTTCTATCAATGTGATAAATGTAAACATGCTAGAAACCATGCTAGATATTATGTTAAGGCTTCACGCCGATGTTGTTAAGACCCGAGTGGTCGTTTATTTCTATCATCTCATGTATTTCATTGATATTATATACTCAGTCCTGTCATTGCATATCATATCATGTGTTAATATCGGCAAATGATGTTTTGCACATTATATCATTGATTCGGGCCAGTTCATGCATTGTGAGCCCATATGAGCGAGACTGGAGAGTGATTACTGAGTGAGGTCGAGAGCCTGATATTGAGTGACAGATATGGGATTGGGCTGCACGATGTAACATATTATATTGATTATGCGTGGATCTGGCTTATGATAGCGCTTGGGCTGTAGGAGCCCCTCCGGAGTCTGTGACATACCCCCAGTGAACGCAGTGATATTTGAGGGATGGATCTTCTCTGGATATGGATCTTGTCCGAAGTGTTTATTTTCGCAGATGAATTTTCTCCATGAGGCTGGATTGGCATGTTTTCCCTCGGTACTGAGCAATTGATGTCAGTGATGTGTATACGTATTCTGGGATGGATCTTCCCTGGGCCGTCGAGCCATATACAGTACCGAGTGGTTGTGAGATGTATCATTATCTGGAGATGGATCTTCTCCATAGGGATGGATTGGCCTTCCTCAGTACTGAGTGACTTCTTTCTGATGTGTGTATATTCTGGGATGGATCTTCCCTGGGCCATCCGATCCATATACAGTACTGAGTAGACGAGTATTTGAGAGGGGATGCACATTGTGCATTTCATACTGCTGATGCATTGGCATGTAGAACACATTGAGTTATAAATGTTAAATTGTTCAGAACCATACTTGTCTTATCACCTTAAGTTGTCTAATTAACTGTAAACATGCCTATACTTCTCTACATTAGTTACGTTGCAAATGTGGAGGTTTAGTCCGTCACTACATCTCAGCCCACAGTTTGGGCTTGTTACTTACTGAGTTAGTTTACTCACGTTACCCCCCATCTTGTGTGCAGATCTAGGTATCCTTGTCCATGGTAGTGCCAGTTTATCATTTTTGTTGCGGATCATTTTTCGGGGAGGACGAGGTAGATTCTTGGCGATCGCAGATGATCACGCTTAACTATGTCTTATAAAAGACTAAGCGGGTGTTACAAATATAATCTGGGGTATTATGCCAAGAGTCGATCCCACAGGGAATTTACGTATCAATCAAGTCTTTAGAATACGCAACTTTTACTCAATCAATTCTCTCAAGACTTTTTGAATATAAATTGGTGATGTTTTACTAATTCTACTGACAATAACAATATCAAACAATTACTAACAATGTGTTGTAAACAATTATGATAAATGTCTAAGGCTATGGTTTCCCCCGTTGGTGAACTTCCTTCTCGGATACTTCCTATAGTTTGATTAGTTGTCTCTATCAATCATGAACACTCTATCTACCATAAATCTCTCTCAAGTAATTATGATAATTTACTAGACGCACTCTCTCAAGTTACGCTAGCTAGATTGCATTACAGTTCACTTAGATTGCACCCGAAGTATCGTTATCTCTAATCGAACATCTAAACCCTCGGTTATGACTTTCGTCTATACTCCAGGAGTGATGTTGTTCAAACAACTACCTAAATATGCACTCTCTCTCAAGTAGATACATAATAAATAGGCACAGCTAATTGAGGGCCCTTCAATCAACTACAACAAGAACGTAGTTGAACAAATAGAGTTTAATCAACCAATCAAAGCTATATTAATATCACAATAAGTTTNATTAGCTACTCATATTCATTAGAATCAATTCTAAAATAACTTGCATAATTGAACTACAAAATAATAAATAAGAGCTATAAAGATCAATGTTTGCTTCACTGAGTAGTAATCCACAGGTTTTTGTTCACGTCAATGGCTTCCCCCCTTTCAAGTTTTGTTTTTGGGTCCATTTATATGTTTGGGATAAACCCTAAACATGTAGGAGACTTCTATTCAAACCGGGAAACACATAAAACCTTCAAAACTCGGAATTGACCGGACCCGGGACCCAGGCGTTAAGCCCCAAACGCCCCATTATAGCCAGGTAGGCCTGGATTTATGGGTCTAGCGCCCCACAGCCAGGCGAGGCCTGGATTTATGGGTCTAACGCCCCACTATAGCCAGGCTAGACTTGGCTTTATGGGTCTAACGCCCCACTATAGCCCGGGTTGCTCCTTTTCGACTCTTGAGCGTATTTTTGACGTTTTTGCATCCATTTAGCTCGGCTTCTATCTCCAATTCATCTACACATTAAATAGACTCCATTATGCACATAAAAAGTGTATTTTTATCATTAACACACATAAAATGTAAGGCATATAACGTGTTAAACCATGAATTCTAGCCACACATCAATACCCCACACTTAAACATTTGCTCGTCCTCGAGCAATTAAACTACACTCATGCACACAACTTATTAAGAAAATCCCTTAAAACGTTATACCAAGAATTTTTAAAACAGTTTAAGCACAAAGGTGTGATATCCTTGCCTCAATAATCGACTCACATATACCATGCTTTATTCACAATCCACTCACTACTCTAACATAGAGGTCAACAACATTACCTTTCCTTCATGAATCATGTGCCCTCACCAAATCAAAGAGCTAGTTCCACACACAATAAAATTTTAAGAACACTTAGGAACTCAAGATAGAAAGAATTCACTCGCTCTCAGAAATAATATTCATATGCCACAAAAGATGCACCATAGGCTTGCCCGTAGTGTACTACTCTACTAATCGAGTTCATTCAGTCTCGAATCAAGTAGGACTGTATTTTGTTGTAATGTAGGCTGCGGGACGGGTATGATACATTTGGATATAAGAGTGACTACACCTCCCTAAGCACATTAATACATATATTTTCGCGCTCAACCTCAAACTTATATTAAGCCAAACTCCACCTTCACATCAATGTTATTACCCGATACTTCTTTAAGCACAATTACATTAAGAGTCACCACATATATTTTTCTTTCACAATAATACAACTGTTTATTTTATTTATTCTCTTTTTTTTCTTTTTTTTTCTCAAGTGACTCTTACTTTTTCATACAGTGCACCTTTATCCTTATTTCAATTATTCCCCTCAAAAACCAACCTACCACCCCAAACTTTAACTTTTCCATATTTCATCACTTTTTCAGTGCTTATGAGAGGTAACAAGGTTCAAATATATGATCGATTCAAACAAAGGGGTATGGCTTGTAATGTGAATGCCAAAGAAACATGATTATAGGCTCAACGGGGTTAACTACGATACATAATAATTAGGTGGGTAAAATATATATAGTTGGCTCAACAAAGAAACACCTATATCACTTCCAAGACTGAAAAAAACTTTTATTTCGCTTTCCACACACACGGGGCAAGTTCTAGACATCAAATGCAATGCACAGAATAACATACAAACCTCACACACACTTGGCACATAACTCACTCAGGATTGGATCTATCACGACACACCAGTCAAAGCAGTTAAGCAAATCTTAAGAATTCTTGATTTAAGGTATTTATCCTGGACTCAAAAAAATTGAGCCTAAGCGTCACAACCAAAGTACTGACTATTCTCAATGCATTAGCACATTTTGAGATATTGCTAATATTAAGCCCTTAACCATGTGATTCCTACTCCTAAATATTAAAAATTACCTACACCCGATTCAATTAAAAACCCTTGGAAAAGAACCGTGGTCCAAAGAAAAACCAAGGGGGAATTACGACACTACCTAAAACAAAAAATCTTTTGGTATTTTCGTTAGACTTAGTTCCCTCAAGAGAACTGTCTAAGAGATCCATCGTTAGGAAGAGTCCACATATTTCTAAATTTTTTTTGTTTTTTTTTGTTTTGTTATACCTAAAAGAAAAACTTACTAACAAGAAAAGCTAAAACGACTAACAAGAAAGCACACTAAACACAACAAATCACAACAAACATGTACAACACTCCACACTTAAATCATGCAGTGTCCTCAGTACATAACATATAGACAAAACAAGAAATAAAAGTAAGGTGCAAGAAACTCCCTGATACAAGCAGCTTCGCCATCCTTTCGATTAGTTTTACTTTCCATGCTCCTTCGAGCAACCGCTTTAATCACTTTATGCCTCCACTTTGAATTTATGAATTGGATCCCAAGTTTTGAATCTGTTCTATGATCATGCTCCTAGGGTGGTGGAACAAATCTGCCTGGCCCAATAAAACAATGTAGTAATCTGCGATTCTTGGCCTTTATATGGGATGTGTACTCCCGACTTTCTGGAAAGAAGAATTCCAGAATGTAGGCATCTTGTGATTTATCCCTTAACTCCTTAGATGGTTCGGGTGACTCTATTTTCATATCATCATCCAAACATAATGTGAAAAAATGGTTGGAGTGTGTACCAACATCCTCAACACTAATGACACTAGATTCAACAAAATATGTATCACCAATGTCCTTGGATAACTCTAGTATCTTTTCTACCACATCGACATCCTCTGATTTCGGTTCCAACCTGGGTGGTTCTTCAACAGATGACCTGGCCGGGGGGTCTCTCTTTCCTCTACGTATAGTGACTCAAACTCGAGAACCTTTGGCCATACCCCTTTTTCATCAAGTGCTAACACCCAATCTGCCAGTTCTTCACCGTTCATATCATCTAGATCCATTAAAATTCAGTAAAAGGGTCCCCAACAGTCAGGGATGCATCATTTTTTTCCGGGCTCACGTTCACAACGCTAATAAGATAGCAGTTGGCGAACTCACTTGGTCGCCTCATAGACTTCTGCACGTTGAACGTGATTTCTTCATCATTGAGCCTCATCTTCAGTTCACCAGTTTCACAATCGATAAGGGCTCTACCTGTGGCCAAGATTGTCCTTCCCAAGATTATGGGAATTTCATCATCCACTTTACAATCTAGTATCACAAAATCAGAAGGAAATACAAACTTCCCCACTTGCACCAATACATCATCCAGAATACCCGACGGTCTCTTCACCGTCCTATCAGCAAGTTGCAGCAGCATGGAGGTAGGCCTTGCTCTACCAATCCCTAGTATTTTATATATGGCTAGCGGCATCAGATTAATGCTGGCACCCAAGTCACGCAGAGCTTTGGTGAAAGCTAAGTTTCCAATGGTACAAGGAATTGTAAAACTCCCTGGGTCAGACGATTTTTCAGCAATAGGGCGCGTCACCACCGCACTACAAGTCTGAGTAAGGGTGACAGTAGCCAGATCTTGGAAGTCAACTTTTCTGGACAACAAGTCCTTCATCATTTTAGCGTAACCAGGCATTTCCTTCAACACATCAATCAATAGGATATTTACCTGTATTTGCTTTAGCATGTCCAAGAACTTTTTGTACTATTCATCCTTTTGGTATTTGGCCAGCCTCTGAGGGAATGGAGATGGCGGTCTATTTTTCTCAATGATTTGGGACTTTTCTTTCTCAGCCACCATCTCAACTACCGGCTTCTGGGCTATCTCCACTTCTTTTTCAGTCTTACTCTATGCACTGGGTTCGCCTTCAGTAGGTTGCACTGTTACCTTGGTCAAGTTTGTTGAATCATCAAGTTCAATCGGCATGGGTACCAGTGTCTCAGCCTGTTTGCTTTCAAGAGCTCTCTCCAGTTCCAAGTTTAAGTCTTTGCCACTGCGGAGAGTCACTACCATCAGCTGTCTTGGGCCCTGGTCCATAGGATTTACCTGAGTATCTGCAGGTAAAGTTCCAG
>MDKI01091734.1:0-17156 GCA_005239505.1 Nicotiana paniculata
GGGGGGGGGGGGGGCAGCATACCGGGAATAAAGAAGCTTCACCGGCTTTGCAACTTGTCCGTACCTCGTTCTAAATTTTTGGATATGACTCTAACAGAAAAGAAGTCACACGGTGCACACTTCCCAGATGATTTAGAAGACTAAGAGAGAAGAGGGGTTTTTGCACAATTTATGTCCAATTCAAATAAATATCAAAGCGGTAAGTATGGCAATTAGCACGTCAGGTTTAAACACATAAAATCAAACAATAAAAGCCAAAACATAACAGTTATATAAGCTTGAATTCTTGAACCCTGAACCAAAGATTCTGGGTTCGGTCCCCAACAGAGTCGCCAGAGCTGTCACACCTCCTTTTTCACTACCCCCGGATTAATGAAATAATAAGGTAGTTTTTCCAATTAAAGTGACATTATTCTATTTTGGGATTTATTATTATTTTAGAGTCGCCACCCGGATTTTTTACGATGTTCCGGGACACCATTTATTTATTGAAATCCCAAACCAAGGAAATTTTGACTCTGTTTAAAATGTCTGCGAACCAAAAATCCGGATAAGGAATTCTGTTAACCCGGGAGAAGGTGTTAGTCATTCCCGAATTCCGTGGTTCTAGCACGGTCGCTTAATGATTAATATTTTGCCTAATTATCTAATTATTTACATATTTTAAACCTGTTGTGCTTTTATCCTTTTTTCACTTTTTAGCCGCTTTTAATATTTATGGATTTATCTTGAAATAAGTCACGATGGCGTGCACTTATTTGTTTTTGGACACATTTTAACTACGCCACATGAAATGCACCCGCAATTACAACATATGATTTTTATTATAGTTTGAAGTTGAAGACGGGGACATGAGTTGTCGCACCTGAGTGTAGATTACGTGGTCAAGACTATGGTCATGACGATTTTATAGTGCCTATTTGAGGCAATGTTCGATCATTCTTTAAGTTTTCTATTTTTGAAAGAGCGTTTTAGTTTTAGGATAGATTAGGACGTTTATGGATTTATCTTGGACAAGCTACGATGGCGTACACTTGTTGTTTTTTAGCACATGGCAAGAACGTCACATGAAATGCACCCGTGATTGCTATGTGCATTTTTATTAGTTGTTTAGAGTTAAGGGTCGGGGCAATGCCGAGTGTAGTTTATTGTAATATTAAGGTAATGATCAATTTTTGTCAAGTTTCAAAGTAAAGGTGTTCATTATACCTAAGGATTACCTAAAATGATGTTCAATAGCCTAAAGATAACATGTTTTGGGCTATGGCCACATTTAGCCCCAAATTGTATCACTTTAAGCCATCCTAATTCAGCTCTCCTTGTAATAAGACTACTAGTTCTGAAAAGAACTTTTGTTTTTAACCAGCGATGGCAAGTATGGGAATCAGAACGTCCCACATTCGTTTAGATATGTACACTTAAGAAATTCAGATATCTAAATATGTTACTTGTTAATTCTGATACGGATGGGTAAGATTAAATCACTCTAGTTCTTCCAGAATTTTATGATTTCTAACAAAGATCATACCACAGGCGGTCTTTATTAATTTAGAAACAGTAATCCTTATCAATTCTAAACAAATTAATCTCATGCTTCCAAAGAATTAAAGTTCGCACGTATGTATACGTTGATTTCGCAGATTTACAAGACCTAAGATAAATTGAATGTAACCTACTGATTCTATCCAAGTTGAAACTCTACTGAATTTGAAATAAACATTTTTTCCAATAAAAATCCAAACGGGGTGTTTATACAGGTTTTACATACGTTCTTAATATCATTTGCAGAACAGAAAAAATGTAAACTCGAAATTTCAGGAACATTAATAAAATTAAAATTAAGCGTACAGGCCAGTCTTAAATTACATTAGAATGAAAGCTTAAGAAATACAGGGAGGGGATTATAACTTGACTACCACTATACACTTTCCAGAACGAAAGAAACTAAAAATAAAATTCTAACTAATTTGCTGACTCGAAACTCCCTTGAAGCCTTATGTTTGAGCCTTCACTTTGGAATCTGTAAACACCCTAATTGATTGAGTGTTATGCAACTACCAGAACCAAACTAACCATGGAAAGGTCAATTTTAATTCTTATAATGCTTGTGTTCAAACCATATTACCTGGCAGAATTATTTACGCACTTTCTCAGGGTGAATGTGATCATAGGAGGATCAACTCACCTCTGGACTTGTCTTTTTTATAGTTGGGACCTTTAGTCCATATTAATTCCTTAACTTGATTATTTAGGCGTTTCAAGAGGATAAATTTGATCAGCATAAAGGATTCCAGATTTGCTCCTCTAGTGAGCCTTTGATTGTCCATTTTACATCCTTTGAAAGGACAATTCCAGCAAGTTAACTACTATTTATGCACTATTTTGAGACGAATTTGACTATCCAAAGAGTCAAATTCACCTACCTTAGTGCTAACATTAACATAATTCTAAACTATATGGTACTTTAATTATCTAGGCATTTTTAGGGGATGAATTTGACCATTCAAGGGTTCAAATTCCTCACCCTAATGCCCTTCTTAACTACATCCTTTATACTCTTTTGAGGGGTAAACTTCAGCCAACTAGTGTTTATGAACTACTATGGGGTGAATTTGACTATCAACCAATCAAACTCATCTACCCTATTGCTAATACTAACCTATCTAGAGACTTGCTTATTGAATCTCTTTATTAACCAAAGAGACTCAATTGAAAACATATTTTGTGCCCTCTTACGGAAAGAATGTGACCATAGAAAAGGCCAGATTCAGTCATCCTAGTGCAGCTTGTTCTATTATTTGGAACTATGAATATTAACTAAACGGTCATTAAGCCACATACACCAACAAAAAAATACCAATATCAAAACAGTATTTGTCACACTCACATGTTCATTATCATGCTAACAAACATCTATAAAACCACATTTACGTACAGTAGAAGAAACAACCTTATTTATCAACAACAACTAGCTTAAGCAATGAGTAAAAGAAGAGAGTTCCAATCCAGCATTTCATTGAGAACAAGAAGAGTTAATACATACCTTTTTAAGAGTAAAGCATAAATTTTTTTGACCAAATAAAGGTCAGATGCTAGAAAACTGGAGATCAACACAACAACTAACAGGAAACAAGACCAGCAGTAGAGAAGCACAGAAAGTGAGAGCTTGGAAAATAAGAAATTGAAGCAAGACCAGCAAGAAAATAGATTTCAACCGGATAAACTTTTGAAACCCAAAAAAACCAGTCAGCTACCACCCAAGTTCAAGAATACCAAGAAGGAAGAAAACCAAATTTTTTCAGATATTTCTATACCTAATCGAGTGTTTTTTCAGTATAGGATTTCTACTGTGTGTGTGTATGAAATTTCTGTATCCAGATTTTCAGCAGGGCCCAAGGTTCAAAAAAGTGTCTTGAATATGTAAACAAATAGTCTATTTATAGGATATTTGGGAATGAGATATTCTTTGGAATATTCCCTATCCAAAAGCTGAAAAATAGTACTAAATAGTACATAGGGCAGCTGTCAACCTTATCTTTGGGACATCTGCTCCTATTCTAGAACTTTCCTAACCATAAAAAGACCCTTTTACCCTTAAAATTCTGATTTCCTAAGTCTACATTACCTAATATACCCCTTGAAGTTCCTTTATTTACCATGAGGTAACGAGAGTTACTTACTTGGGTTATCATTTAACTATAGTTAACTAACACTAGCCAGGTTCCTTAGTTAACCAGGACTGATAAGTATTATTAGCTTGATGCTAGTTTACTTGGCTTAATTAAGACTAATTTTGATTCTTTAAGCTTTGGTGAATTATTTTAAATTTAAATCTAATTGTAATTAACTCAATTTGAGTCATTATACTAGTGATCAACTTAATTAATCATTAGTTAATTTGCAATTAACTAACTCTTACCTTAGTATGTAATTAGCTTATTAAATGTTGACTAATTGAGATGACTAACTCACTAATCAATCTTTGATTTTAGGTGAGCTATTTTCAGATTGTAGGTTAGTTAGTTTAGGCCCTTAGAGTTAGTTTCCAATTATACTGTTAGTTATCTTAGTTTCAAGGTACACTTAATTAGTCGGGTACAATTACCTCTTCATCAATTAATTAATAAACACCCTAATCGATTTATCGACTACCCTAATGACTAAAACAACTACGCAAATAAGGGAGTGATTATTCACAAGTGGACAATCATGTTTAGGGCAGAAAATAACAATACCAAAAACAGAAAAGAAAATCTGACACCTAAATGAAATAACTGATTAACCTATATTATACTAAGAAGGCATGATTATCAAAGAAATCTAGCTATTATTTGACAAGAACAAATTAACCTAAACACAAAATCAGTGTATGCATGTAGAGCTTAAGCTAATTAACACAAAACACATACGGAATAATGATTAACATGGACGAAGGAAAAATATGACAACATGCATAAAAAACAATGATTCCTATATGCTTCTATTTGAAAGACAACAAAGAGACAGAAAGGAAAAGGGGACAATACCGGTGGGATGTTTGACGGATTCTGGCGGGGTTTGAAAAATGACTCAAAGCCACAGAAATAAATAGTGCTCGTTGAGAGCTATCGATCCGTGTAGGTTAGAGCCATTAAAGCCTTCAAATCGGCTGGAAGGGGAAGCTAGGGTTTCTGGATTCCTAGATCCGAAATAGGTCGAAATAAGGTGGTTTATTAGGAGCACTAAAACTAGGAGGTGATTGAGGGGGTGAAGGAGGTCATAGGGTGAGAGTTTGGGGTCGATTGGTGGAGATCCGCCGCTAGTAGGCGATTTTCGGGCGGCGAAAACCTAGGGCGACTAGGGTTTGGTCGAGGCAGAAGAGAGAGAGACGAAGGGGAGGGGAGGCAGCTAGGGTTTGGGGGGTGTTAGTCTTTTGATGGAATGAGGGTAGGGGGGGTTGTTTGGAAAGATTTATAGTTTAAGGTTGGGAGTTCTCAGCCGTTTGATTTGTTTTGATCAACGACTGGGATCACTTCTAGGGTGAAACAGGGTCGTTTGGGTAGTACAGGAGCAGACCGGGTGGATTGTGGGATTTGGGCTGGGTTGTTTGAGTGTATAAAGATAGGGATTGGGCCTGGGTATTTCTTGGCCCATGTCCGATTTTAGCTCTCTTAATTAATTAAAATAGTTAATCTAATTAAGCTCAAATCTAATTTAATCCAAAAATGTAGTAATTAATTTTAAACCTTATTTTTCATCTATTTACAAATTAATCAAGAATAAAATGACCAATTTTATATTCCTAATTAAATCTATGATTTATCGAATAAAAATGATTAATTTTTAGTAATTAGTTATTAAAACTACATTACGTTAAATAACCATCATTCACTTATTATTTAGTTAATTATAACTTTATAATTCCTTGATAATAGTGATGCAATTTTTAATAATTTTAAAAGATGAATTATGGGTATGCAAGAAAATACAAATCTTTCACAATTAATCACTGAAAATCAACAAAAATTCATAAAATCAATTGATTTATAGAGATTTTTATATGACGATATGACGAGTAAAAATCACATGCTCACAGGGATGGGCTGATTACAAGATTTTAGGTTTTCCATCCAAAGGTTATCCTCTGATTCAGACCAATTTGTGCTAATGTTAAGTGATTGCCAAACTTTTTAGCAATGGTACAGTGAATAAATATATGGGGTATGTCCTCCTCGTTTTAGCGACAAACAGTGCACAATTTGTCTACATTCATTCCTATACACTGGAGATATGATCTACATGGCAACTTATTGTGATGGCATTTCCAAAGAAGAAACTTTAATTTGTTAGGACATTGATATTTCCATATCCAACTAAAGTTTTTAGAGGGAGTAATATTGGGGTCGATGAGGTTATAACAAGAGGCTGTGGAAAACAAGCCACTATTATTAGGTTCCCAGATCAAAATATCATAATTTCTCTCAATTGGTAAGTTTATGGATTGAGTTTTTTCAATTAAGTCGTTTGGAAAAGTTAACGAGATTTTATCTAAGGACCAAGTATTTTGGGTTATGAGGTCTTTAATGGTTAGATAGCTATCACTTTTTGTAAGAGGGCCCTCAATGGCATTTCTAAGGTAGTGGCTATTGGGAAGCCACTTCGTATCCCAAATGCAAAGGGAGGAGTTATGTCCGAAGTACCACAAGCAACCCTTTATGCAATATTGCCATTCTTTTAAGAGATTTTTCCAACAAAAGGAATGGCGTTTACTATGGGAGGAGATGTATAATTGCATGAGAGCTTTGGCCCAAGGGGAGTGAGAGGATTTTAGAAATCTCCAAGCAAGCTCGGTAAGGAGAGCAACATTTTTTGATTTTGCTTTTTTAAGGCCAAGGCCACCCTTGCTTTTTTCAAGAGTGATGTTGTCCCAGTTGAGAAGGTGAATTTTTCTTGTAGATTCATTTGAACCCCAGATGAAGTCACGTTGGAGCTTGTCAATGGTTTTTAAGGATTTCCCCCGGAAGAAGGGTATATTGCATTACATGATTAGGGATGCAAGGGTTGAAGAAGCAAGGGTGGTACTGCCTGCCATGTTAATGCAATTGATTTTCCAGTTTGCTAGATGATTCCTCATATTATCAATAATAAAGTGAAAAGCTTTTGGTTTTGGTAGAGAATCAAGGATAGGGAAACCTAGATATATTCCAAATAAGTCACGACTCTTCATACTAAAGAAGTTAGCTGTATTCTTTTTAAGGTCTTGGTGATAGTTTTTGGAGAAAATTATTCTAGATTTAGCAAAGTTGATGCTTTGACCATAGAGTTTGCAAAACATATCAAAGCCAGATTTAATAGTATTGCAAGATTTTTGATTAATGTGACTTATAAGAGTTAAATTATCTGCAAAAAAAAAGTGGGATAGAGGAAGGCCATTTGTGCTAATGGTAATCGGATCCCATCTTTGAATGTCTACTTGGAAATTAATTTAACGAGAAAATATTTCCATGCAGAGGATAAAGATATAAGGTGACACAGGATCGCCTTGCCTAATGCCTCTACTAGGTTAGAAAATTTTTCCTCTAGCACCATTTATAATAACAGCTACTGGACGTGGTGATACATGGCATAATTAAATTGGACAAGTTAGGGGGAAGTTTACAAATACTTTAGTGTTTTAAGTATGAAAGACCATTCTAATTTATCAAAGGCCTTCTCTAGGTCTATTTTTAGGATCATCCTATTCTTTTTACTAGACCTTTCTTTTAAAATTATGGATGATTTCTTGGATAAGGATCGCATTGTCACTAGCTCTTATATTTTTTTAAAAACTAGCTTGGAAGGGGCTGATAATTTTATCCAAAAATGATTTTAACGTATTAGCAATAATCTTAATGATGATTTTATATCTGGTGTTGCAAAGACCTATATGACGAAAGCTCTTGAGGTTATTAGCATTGAGGAATTTAGGGATAAGACATAGATAAGTGGTGTTGATATTGGCAGGAATTTGGTAGGAAGTGAATATCTCATGGCAAAAGGAATAACACTAGGCCCGACTATCTTCCAATATATTTGATAGAAAAAAGAGTGTAGTCCATCAGGACTCGATGCTTTATAGGGTTTAAAAGAAAAGATAGCATTAAGATTTTTTTTTGTTTGTAAGGGGATTGTCTAATGATGAGAGGTATAGGGAGTCAAAACTTACAAGGTCACTAAAGTTATCCGATTTTTTAGTGAAGCAGTGTGAAGTTTTAAAGCATTTTCAAAAACAATCTGAGCATGGTTAAGGATATCACTAGGGTTATCAACCCAATTCCCTTGTTCATCCTTAAAGAAACTAACATGGTTTCTTCTTCTTCTTCTTCTTCTTCTTCTTATATTAGAGGAACTTATATGGAAAAATCTAGTATTTGCGTCACCATCATTTAGCCAGGAAATTCTTGATCTGAGTCTCCAATAGTCCTCTTCTAATTTAAGGATGTTAGGAAATCATTTTTCAGAGACGATTCTAGGTTTTGGAGGAAAGAGCTATAAGCATAGTTTTGAGAATTTTGGATACCCCTAAGTCGTGCCAGAATTATCTTTTTTTGTAAAAAAAATATCTCCAAAAGTTTCCTTGCTCCAGGTGGAGATGTTCATAGTGAAATTCTGGGTGGCTTGTATGAAGTTAGTATTAATCCAATTTTGGCGAACCACATTAATAAAATCAGGACGTGAGCACCAAATATTTTCTAACCTAAAGGGTATACGATGGGTCAAATGATGAAAGGGGTTAAGGTTTAAGAGGAGGGGGTTATGGTCAGAATAAGTTTTAGGGAGATGGGTTACTGTGACATTGGGGAATAAATTAATCCATTCCTCATTGCCTAAAACGGGGTCAAGTCTCTCCATAATCAAACCTTTAAGCCTTTCCTATGATTTGACCAAGTAAACTCGCTTCCCTTATAACCTAAGTCCATAAGTCTACATTTGTTAATAAAATTCCAAATCCTAGTTGTCCTAGAAATATTGACAGTTCTCCCTCCAAATTTTTTGGATGACATGGTAATGTCATTAAAACCACCTCCCACTAACCATCCTCCGCTATAGCTATTGAAAATATTTACAAGATTTTTCCACATAGAATTTCTATCTTTAATATTATTACTAGCATTAATAATGCTTAATAACCAAGTAAATAGGAAGGAGAGTACCTCTATCATGACATGAAATTCTTGATCCCTTCTAGTGAAATTATTAATTGTGACCACATCATGGTCATAGAGAATGGCCATTCCTCCAGATTGGCCTTCAGAGGGAACTTCAATCATTTCAGAGAAATTAAATTCATTAAGGAGGGAACCATGAGTGGTCATTCTTGTTTCCAGGAGATCAACTAAGCAAGGTCTATGAGTGTCAATTAGATTCCTAAAGTTGCAACGAAAGTCGTCATTGTTAGCACCATGGACATTCCAAAAAATGATTTTAGTGGATCTCATCATCCTTTGTAGATGGTTTGGGTTGACAGTCATTGTCTCCTCCTCCAAGTTGGAGTTTGAGTTCATCCTTAGGCATGGGACCAGTTGTATACTGCAGTTTAAATTATTGTCTCTTAATCACTGGATTGATCAAATAAAAATCTTTTAAGTTCCAACTATGTTTTTTTCCCCGAATAAGAATAGTCTATTTTACTCTCTCTAGGAGAAGCATTCTGCTTTTAGTATTGAAGATGGTTATCTATGATAGTACAAAATACAATTAACATAGTAGTGGAGGACTTACCACCTTTGATTAGACTAATTAATTTCGGAAAATATATTTGATCTCACTAATAATGGCCCAAATGTCCAAAATGGGGACATTATGGTAACTTCGCATGACATTTGAGGGAATAATAGATAGTTGTGTATTTTCATTTTCCATCTCTACCTTTTAGCATATTTTTATTTTAATTCAATTTTTTCAAACACTCTCTCTCATTATTTTAATTGTATTACCTTCCCAAGGCTTCTTTCACATATACACATGCATGACTATATCATTTTTCATAAAGCATTCAATGCACATATACACGTACTATACCAAACGAAATACATTAAAATATACACATAGTATATGATGTGTGACTAGAATTCATGGTTTAACACGTTATGTGCCTTACATTTTATGTGCACTAATGATAAAAATACACTTTGTATGTGCATAATGGAGTCTATTTCATGTGTAGGTGAATTGGAGATGGAAGCCGAGCTAAATAGATGCATAAACGTCGAAAATACGCTCAAGAGGCGAAAAGGAGTGAACCGGGCTATAGCCGGGTGTTCGGGCTGTAAAGCCTGGTCATACCAGGCTATAGCTGGGCATTTAGGCTATAAAGCCTGGTAGGACCAGGCGTTTGGGGGGCGTTTGAGCCCTAACGCCAGGCCTGGCCAGGCTTTATCCAGGCGTTTGGGCAATAAAGCATGATCCCTGATCTGGTCAAATCCGAGTTTTGAAGATTTTAAGTGTTTCCCGGTTTGAATAGAAGTCTCCTACACGTTTAGGGTTTGTCCTAAACATATAAATAGACCCAAAAACACAACTTGAAGGGGAGATGCCATTAGAGTCAAGAGAAGACTGTGGAATACTACTTAGAGATGCAAAACATTGATTTTTACAGCTTTTATTCATTACTTTGTAGTTTAACTATGCAAGTTATTTTGGGTTTGATTCTTATGAGCATGAGTAGCTAATTTATTAATGTAAGGTTTTGGTGGAACCCGTTGGGGATGAACTTATTGTGATATTAATATAGCTTTGATTGGTTGATTAAACTCTATTTATTCAACTACGTTCTTGTTGTAGTTGATTGAAAGGGCCCTCAATTAGATGTTCCTATTTATTATGTATCTACTTGAGAGAGAGCGCATATTTAGGTAGTTGTTTGAACAACACCACTCCTAGAGTATAGACGAAAGTCATAACCGAGGGTTTAGAGGTTGGATTAGAGATAACGATAACTCGGGTGCAATCTAAAGTGAACTGTAATGCAATCTAGCTAGCGTAACTTGAGAGAGTACGTCTAGTAAATTATCATAATTACTTGAGAGAAATTTATGGTAGATAGAGTGTTCATGATTGATAGAGTCCACTAATCAAACTATAAGAAATATCCTAGAAGGAAGTTCACCGACGGGGGAAACCATAACCTTAGATCTTTATTATAATTGTTTACACCATATTGTTAGTTAATCATTAGTTTATTACTTTTGTCAGTAGAAATAGACGAAAGTTAATCGTTAGTTTATTATAATTGTTTACATCATATTGTTAGTTAATCGTTAGTTTATTACTTTTGTCAGTAGAAATAGTAAAACATCACCAATTTATATTCAAAAGTCTTGAGAGAATTGATTAAGTAAAAGTTATGTATTCTGACGACTTGATTGATACATAAATTCCCTGTGGGATCGACTCTGGGCGTAATACCCCTGATTATATTTGCAGCGCCCGTTTAGTCTTCCTATAAGACATAGTTGAGCGTGATCAGTATACTAGAGGAAGTAAGTATACATTTAAAATACTACTACAACAAATTTGATTATCAATGATAAATTATTGTCACTTAATACTCATATTCCGTCACAAAAGATTTTTGTGACAAAAAAAAATCGTCAATGGTTCGTCTTTAAAACTGAGTCACTAAATGTAAAGACAACTTAGTGCTTCGTCGCTAAAAAAGTTAATTAACAATGAAATTTGTTTTCATCTCAAATACATAGTATTTTCGACAAACTCCTTTGTCAGAAAAACTATTTAAAAATTGTAGCTGATTGTTTATTTTCGTCACTGAAAAAGTTACTAATGTTGATGAAATGATTGTCATTAATTGTTTAGTTTAGTTAGTGAAAATATCAATTGTCTCCAAAGTTATACATATTTCGTGGTTAAACAACTATAATTTTGTCACTAATGTCTTTTATATACAAAAAAGTCTTTTGTCCCTAAATATATGAATTTGATAACCTTGCTGTTATAAAAATTATTATAATTTTGTAGTTAAAAATTATTATGTCATCACTAAAAATATTACTTATTACTGAGAAAATAAAATTATTACTATGATTAATGAAAATTTCCATTATCCTAAAATAAAATGTTAATCCGTGACCAATATAGGTGATTCTCATACAAGTTCTATTTTTGTCACTCAATGCAGTCAATTTGTGACAAACTAATGTGAAATATTTTTTCACTAGTTACAAATATTCTATGTCATTTAAATCCAGAGTGGTACTACTGATAATAAGTATTTACCTAGTTTTTCACTAATTTGTGAATTTATTAGTAGACGAATTGAAAGTAACATAAAAAAAACGTGCAAAGTAACAAAATTTTTGATCCATGATAGTATAATTAAAAATAATTAATAATATATTGAGATAATATCTCATTACAAATTTCATAAATTAAAACACATAAATTAAGTAAAATTTATCCAACATGAAAGTCTAATAGACATAGAAGAATATTGATAAATTAAAAAGAGATGGACGTATGTATATAGAATTATATATTGACTAATATATAAACGGTCAATATACCCTTAATGAATGAAATTATTTATTGCCTATGTATAACATAGGCCATATGACTATAACCTTAATCAATGGGCTTATGAATAACAATAGGTCGATATGTATGAATGAAAATATATATTGGCTATTATATAAACAATCAGTATAACTATGAATCATAATTATATAATTAGCATAGGTCATTTGAATAAAACTGTCACGACCCCCAAAACACACATCGTGATGGAGCCTGCCATGGAATCAGGTAAGCCACACATTTTTGTTGAAGTAAGATTGTTTTTCAGAAGAATTGTAAATTCAGCAACAAAAGTATCAACAATAATCCATTTAAAATTTTAACATCATTAAAACATCATTTAAAAACAAAACCCAGATGTAGTGTCACCGAATCATGAGCTACTAAAAGGTAAGAGTGTCGAAATACAAAATAGATAACATAGTCTGAAATAATATAAATGCAACATGAGGATAAAGAAGGAGAAATCGAGGCTGCGATCGCCAGCTACTACCTCGAAGACTCCAGGGAACTCTGTCAACCAATCAACCCCTGCTACCCGGCCTCGATGAACCTGGATCTGCACATAAAGTGCAGGGGGTAATGTGAGTATATCAACTCAGAAGTAACGAACCCAAACTACGGGCTGAGAGCTAGTGACAGACTAAATATCAATAATTGTAATGAAAATAATACACAGAATTTAGGCATATTCATAGTTTTAACAGATAACGAAAACAGAATATGATTGATATGATAAGTAACCCAGGTATATCTCATTACTCTACATGCCAATGTATCAACAGTTTGGAAATGAACCTGGTGCTCACAACTCTCACATCAAAGTCCACTCAGTATTTTGTATGGCTCTCGGGCCCAGGGAAGATCCATCTCGGATAGTACACAAACACCGGCGACCGTAGTCACTTACTACTGAGGAAAAAGTCCGATCCAGCCCCACGAAGAAGATCCATCTCCGGAACACAACACTCAGACAAGATCCATGCCCAGGGACGATCCATCCCTCACATATCATCAACTTCGGACAAGATCCATGCCCAGGGAAGATCCATCCCTCAATATCAATGCGCTCACTGGAGGTGTAAAGACTCCGAAAGGGCTCCTATTGGCCCAAGAGCTATATCAAGCCAACAAAGGCATGATCAGAATATTGCTGCGGTGTGCAGTCTGATCTCATAACTGTCTCAATAACAGTCTCTCGGCCTCACTCATTCATTACTCTCCAGTCTCGCTCACATGGGCTCACAAATGCATGAACTGGCCCGAAACAATGATTAATATATAAAATCAACAATTACCGAGACTGAGGCATGAAATGATATGTTATGACAGGACTGAGTATACAAAATCAAATAAACACACAACGAGACAATATACGACCACTCGTGTCTCAGCATTTTCAGCGTGAAGCCCTAGCATTTAACTTAGCATGATTTCTAGTATGTTCACATTAATCACATCAATACAAGTGCGGATATCAATCCGAAATAGCTACTAGACGGTGCCATGGGATGATCCAGACCACAATCACTCGGTGTACACCCGCACACGCGTCACTTGGCATGTGCGTCACCTTAATTATAATCATATAGCATATAGTTCGGGTTTTTGAACCCTCAGAACCAAGTTTGGAAACATTACTTACCTCAAAACCGGCTAAAATCCTAGCCTCAATGACTTTTCCTCTAGACTCGCCCTCCGATTGCTCCAAATCACCCAAAAATCACATTTATATGATTAATATATACCAAGGAACGAAACTCAGTCGAAAATTATCAAATTCACCCAAAAATCCCAAAATTGGCCAAACCCGACCCCCGGACCTACATATCGGAATTCGATAAAAAATAGAAAACTGGAATCCTTACACTCTCACGAGTTCATACATACCAAATACACCAAAATCCGACAACAAATGGCCCCTCAAATCCTCTATTCAAAGTCTAGAACTTCAAGCCCTAATTCCCCAGTTTTAGTCACTAATTTCCATAAATTTCACCCCAATCAGTCAAATAATCATATATAAACGAGTTATAAGTCCAAGAGTCTTACCTCCACGAAGAAACCTCGAATTTCCTCTTCAAAACCCTCCAAAAAAACTTCAAACCCGTATAGAAATGGTGAAAAAATGACCAAAATTCGCTAAGGGTTCTATTTATATGTTCTACCTAGCGATGACTGCACTGCGGACCCGCACATGCGTTCCTAGGTGCATATGGGAAAAATCACTTAAGGGTCCAAATACGCACCTGCGATTCACCTACCGTACCTATGACTCCGCAGGTGCGGCCTGCATCTGCGGTCCTTCTCCAGCCTAGCCAATTCCGCATCTGCGGTCCCTCCTCCGCTTCTGCGGACTCGCACTTGCGGTCCCCTATCCGCAGGTGCGGAAAAACCGTAAGGCTTCACACCAGCAGTTCTAAAATGCCAAAAACCATGCCGATAACCATCTGAACTCATCCCGAGGCCCTCAGGACCTCAACCAGAAGTATCAACAAGTGATAAATGATCACCCAGACTTAGTTGAACCCTTGGAACACCCAAAATAACACCGAAACATCAAATCAACCAATGATTCAAGCCTAAGGATTTTCAAAATTTCCAAAAATCACCAATGATGCCGAAACTACCCAAAACTCGTCCGAATGACCTAAAAATTTTCACACGTATCCAAAATGACGCTATGAACCTGTTCCAACTTTTGGAATTCCATTCCGACCCCGATAGCTAATTTTCCACTGCCGACTGGAATTGCCAAAAAAACTCAATTTCGCCAATTCAAGCCTAATTCTACTCCGCACCTCTAAACCACATTCCGAACACACTCCTAAGTCCCAAATCACCTAACGAATCTATCCAAGCCCTAAAATCTACATTCTGAGGTCGTTCACCTAATAGTCAACTTTTGGTTGACTTTTCCAACCACAAGGCCAACTTAAGAGACTAAGTGTCTCATTTCTCACCATGGCCGCTCTGAACTCAAACCAACCGACCCAATACATCATAAATAGGCTAAGAAACACATGACAAAGCATAAACAGGGAAAACAGGGCTAATCTCATAGAAGGACCGGCTGGGTCATTACAATGTCCCCCTCTTAAACAATCGTTTGTCCTTGATTGAGTCTAGAAACATAAATGGAGTCTCAAATAAGTGAGGATATATGCTCCTCATATCCCACTCAGTCTCCCAGGTGGCCTCCTCTACCGAATGCCCTCTCCACTGCACCTTTACTGAAGCTATATCCTTAGACCTCAACCTTCTGACCTGACGACCTAAAATAGCCACTGGCTCTACCTCATAAAACATATCACCCTCAAGTTGAACCGAGCTGAAGTCCAACACATGATACGGGTCACCAACATACTTCCAAAGTATGGAAACATGAAACACCGGATGAACACTCGATAAGCTGGGTGGCAAGGCAAGTCTATAAGCCACCTCTCCAACCCTCTGAAGCACCTTAAAAGGCCCAATGAACCGGGGACTCAACTTTACCCTCTTCCCGAACCGCATAACACCCTTCATGGGTGACACCTTTAGTAGCACCTTCTCCCCAACCATGAAAGACACATCCTGGACCTCCCGATCCACATAACTCTTCTGCCTAGACTGCGCCTTGAGAAGCCGCTCCTGAATCAACTTCACTTTATCCAACACATGATGTACCAAGTATGGGCCCAATAGTCTAGCCTCACCCGGCTCAAACCAACCAACCGGATATCTACACCTCCTACCATATAAATCCTCGTACGGAGCCATATGGATACTCGACTGATAACTATTATTATATGCAAACTTAGCGAGTGGCAGAATCTTGTCCCATGAACCCCCAAAGTCAATGACACAAGCACGCAACATGTCCTCCAGAATCTGAATAGTGTGCTCTGACTGCCCATCCGTCTGAGGATGAAATTTTGTGCTCAACTCGACCTCAGTACCCAACTCTCTCTGCACGACCTCCAAAACTGAAATGTGAAATGATTACCTCTATTAGAAATGATAGAAACTGGAACACCCTGCAACCGGACAATCTCCCTAATATAAATCTCAGCTAACCGCTCCGAAGAATAAGTAGTACCAATAGGAATGAAGTGCGCGTACTTGGTAAACCGATCCACAATGACCCTTATAGCATCGAACCTCCTCGAAGTCCGTGGGAACCCAACTACAAAGTCAATGGTGATCCGCTCCCACTTCCACTCCGGAATATCCAACCTCTGATGCAACCCACCTAGCCTCTGGTGCTCATACTTGACCTGCTGACAGTTGAGACACCGAGCTACAAACTCAACAATATCCTTCTTCATCCGCCTCCACCAATAATGTTGTCTCAGATCCTGATACATCTTTGCGGCACCCAGATGGATGGAATACCGCGAGCTATGGGCCTCTGCTAGAATCAACTCTCGAAGCCCATCCACATTGGGCACACAAATACGACCCTGCATCCTCATAACCCCATCATCACCAATAACTACATCCCTGGAATCACCTCGTCGGACCCTTCCCTGAAGAACGAGCAAGTGTGGGTTATCATACTGGCGCTCTCTGATCCGGTCATAAAGAGAAGACCTGGAAGCTACATGAGCTAATACCCGACGGGGCTCTGATACGAGGCTAGAATTCATGGTTTAACATGTTATATGCCCTACATTTTATATGTGTTAATGATAAAAATACACTTTTTATGTGCATAATGGAGTCTATTTCATGTGTAGGTGAATTGGAGATGGAAGTCGAGCTAAATGGATGCAAATACATCGAAAATACGCTCAAGAGGCAAAGAGGAGTGCACCGGGCTATAGCCGGGTAATTGAGCCCAAACGCCTGACCCTGCCCGGCGTTAGCCAGGCGATAGAGCCCAAATGCCTGCCTTAGCCTGGCATTATCCAGGCGCCAGGGCCCAAACGCCAGGCCCCTGTTCCGGTTAAATCCGAGTTTTTGAAAAGTTTAAGTGTTTCTCGATTGGAATAGAAGTCTCCTACACGTTTAGGGTTTATCCCAAACATAAAAATAGACTCAAGAATACAAATTGAAGAAAGAGAAGCCATTGAAGAAAAGAACAACGTGTGGATTACTACTCAGTGAAGCAAACATTGATT
>ML352833.1:0-50247 GCA_005239505.1 Nicotiana paniculata
TCCTATATTACTTGTCGACCACGTACACTTGCGTGTGCATTGGGAAATCAACCAACAACAATAGCTTGTCTTTAGTGCATGTGCCAGGAGACAGGAGAAGAGCTAACCCTTTCTCGAGTGGTGAACCTCTATTACCCCGGAGGTATGATAAATTTCAGCAATCGCGACAACCATGCTCTGCTATCCAGCATGGATTATGACAACAACCGTGGGTGCATGGAATGGTATGTTTCAGTCGCGACCAATGACATCATCCCGACCATGGCTCCAGTCTTTTCCAGAATTATGGTACCGCACTCATAAGTCTACCATTTGTTTTTTCTTCTATTAAAGATCATTCCACATCATTATTGACCGTTCTTCCTTTACTTATTTCAGCAACTCGGTGGGTTCCACCTATGGTTGAAGGCTTGGACTAATGGGTCCAAAAAATTTTGGACGTAACTACACCCGAAATCCGCACATGGAAAGAACTGTCCCTTAAATACGGGATAGTTTCATCTCCTGGGGGCACAAATACTTCTCTTCCTCCGGGTTCTGGAGATGCAACAACTTAATTTTTGATTTTTTTTCCAACTTTTGTACTTGTGCTGTTTGGGAAATTCATTATAAATAAAAATACTTTTTTGCTCAAGCATTGTATGAGTTTTCCTTTCTGCGTACTTTTGTTTAAACATTTATGCAAGTTTGATCTTTGTGTCAGTTTTCTTTTAAGCGTTTGTCACAATTTTTATTGTTTGCGTCTAATCATGTAAGGCTTTGGGTGTGTTTTCCCCCGAAAGTATTTGGATTTCGGGCACAGGTTTTTCCGAAATCAACTCTATATCATGAGTGTTTTCATAAGATAAAGTTCTCCTATGTTTACGGTGCTCTTGAGGAGGACGTCTCAGGTTCATTACGACACTACCATTTGAAGTACTTGTTTAACTTTCAAATGACAAAATCAATTCATCGTTCAGACAAGAAACAAGATAGAAATAAAAGTACTTTACTTTATTCCATCCATTTTCAAAAGTACATATGCATTCGTTGTGCTAAAAAGAAATTTCCATTTCATGTCGCTAACTTGTACAACTTGTTTCTACGGGGTTGGCCGTGCAGTCCCTGGTCCCGATGATACAACTATGCTTCCGGGTTTCGTTTATTTCGGTCGAAGCGGCAGTCGTTGTTGTTGTATCCTCATATTATTCCCCCTCCAGTGTTGGAATCCGAAGAACACGTGTTTGAACACTGGAAGTTTTACACCTTCGAGGAACCCACTAGTGAAATACTAGATAATCTTTAGTTCGGTAACAAAATTCATCCCCTTAGGAATTTATGCTTGTGAACAACTAATTTTTGACCACACCCAAATTTTATACTATTCTAGCGTAAATATTTCTTTCAGGTCTAATCTTAATATTTTAAACTTTTATCTTTATATATATGATTTCTTTTAGTTAGAATTTCAATAAGTAAGCTATGGTATTTTTCTTACTATAATTTAAACTATAATGTAAATATTAGGTTCTGTTATTTATATAGTTTTCTTTAAGTCTAAGAATAAGTTGGTTATATATATAGCTATGTATTTTACATTCATTTTATTTAATAAAAAGGGGTTAGTAAAAAGTTTTTCAAAAAAAAAAAAAAAAAAGGAAGAAAAAGGCTAAAAACTAACGAAAACCAAAAACAACCAAAACTGAGTACTCTCAAAAAAGACAAAAATAGTAAACATCACTATAAGCCTCACATAAATCCCAATCCCCCAACGTCCCCAATTTTTACACTACACTAAACACTTGCACACATGTTCAAAGAGGAAGAATTTTATTTGGAGAAAACCTTAGTTCAGTCAAGTTTCAAGATCCGGTTCGCGGCTACAATTTTTGCTCATGTATTGTAGACATTGAAAAGCTTAACTAAGGTTCAACTATACTTTCTTTGTTATTTATTTTGATATTATTTTTTTACTGTTTGAATCAGCAATTTGATGTGTTTTTGAGCTTATTCTATCTATTGTTTTAGTTAAATTTGACTCTTAATTTTTCTTTGTGCTAATGTAATAAGTAGTTTTTTGTTAAGGGAGTTAAAATAGTTTCATTTGTAAAAATTTGCATAATTTTGGCTTTACTTATTTTAATTTGTTTAGGATATGCAATAGAGCATTAAGTTAAAGAAATAATTTTTTTATTATTCAAAATTCATATTGGGTATATACCCGATAATCTACAAATTTAAAGAAATTACAGGTTCTTTATTCCTAAAAGTCATTATGTTAGTATCTTTAACTAGTATCTTTAGTATTTTTCTTAAGAATTTAATATATCTAGTCTTTATATTGAAAGCCTATTAATTCTTTTAACGGTTTGAGTTTAACATTTCTTTGGCTCTTTATGTATAGCTTTAAGTTTAGTTTCTGCCGAAAAGTTAATACATGAAAGTCACACAATTAGTAAGATTAGTTCAAACTTTAAATGCTTATTATTAAATATCTTTCTTTTCCTGTGCTGATTTTGGATCAAAGCTCTTCATGTTTCTTTTAGTGAACATTTAGTGTCTTAAGCTTACAAAATTATTTATTCTCTTCCATATTAATGATAGTACATAAGGTTAAATATAATTCTTTGAAGATAAATCACATAATTTGGGGCCAAGTGAATTTATTTCCTACTGGCCTAATACTAATCAAAACCAAAGTTGTCCCATCTTTTCATGACTAAAGAAACAACGTACATTAACTCCAAAAAATATTAAGCCAAATAATAAGAATATACAATTAAATATTTTGAATATAAAAGAATAAAATAACTAAATATTCTAAATACACTATTAGCCCATGTGTTCATTCTCGAATTTTGGATTGATATGCTTAAATAATAAACGGATCATGTGCGCTTCCTGCGTATTGATGCCTTTCAATTTAAAATAATTATGTTTTAACCATGTGTACATTCCCGTACCTTGATTTAACATCCAACTTCAAAGAAGAATACCTTGTGTGCGTATCGCATCTTGGTGAACACAATTAATAAAATACAATAATTAATTAAGCGGTAGTAGGCAAACCACAACCAATAAATTAGAAAAATATCCAAAAATTGATTTAATCCTTACATTACTCAATAAAGCGACCGTGCTAGAACCACGGGACTCGAGGGGTGCCTTACACCTTCCCCTCGATCAACAGAATTCCTTACTTAGTCTTCTGTTTTCGTAGACCATATATTAGGAGTCAAATCTTCCTTTTGATAAGGGATTCAATAAAAGGTGACTTGGAACACCAAAACTCAATTCTAAGTGGCGAATCTAAATAATAAATAATCCCTTTTCAATACGTCACTTCAATTGAAAAACTCTTCCAACTCAACCTCGTAATAGGGTTGTGTGTGAAAAAGAGGTGTGACAGCTCTGGCGACTCTGCTGGGGACATTTAATAAGAATTCGAGCTTTATACATTGATTCTTCTTTGACTTTTATCACGTTTTGGATATTATTGTGTTTGGGAGCCTAGTGTGCTATTTGTCGCTTATTTACCCCTTTAATATTTATTTGAATTGTGATATAAATTGTATCCTCTCTCGCACCACTCTGAGTCTTCTGATAGGTAGTTATGTTGTGTTTGCCTAACAACATCACAAAATTTCTGTCTTGAGATAAAGCCAGCCTACCAGCTTCTGGTGAAGGATTTAGTCACATATGTTTAGGTGAGAGAGCCGTTAGCTAGCCAGTGTTGTTCTACTACTGGTGACGCTTGAAGCTCCTCGGCTCGGGTTGTCCGCCCGAGTAAGCCAGGTCTAGATGTCATCTCCTTTAGGATTTGAAAACATAGAATAACAAGCCACAAACAATAAATATCCCTAGTAGGCTACGCTTTATTTGCATCACGTGTATTGGACTTAGCGGAACTCGGCACAGGTGCCGAGCCCGTCTAGGACATGTACCAATTTTTCAGACAAACATGTTCATTTTTTCTGTGCTATATGTAACATTATTTGGTAGGCTTCACTCAAATATTGACCGGCTTTAGGATAGATTGAGTGAACAGAGGAGATGAGAGAGAAAGAGCAAATTTCCTCTAAGTTTTCATAAAGTACTCATTTTTTAAATAAAATTTTGAAGAGTTCTAATGTGTAAAATCATAATTTTCAAAATGGTTTTTTAATTTATTTAAACCGAAATACGCGAGCCTGATTCTCACCGGATGTGAGATACGTAGGCAACCTTCATCGGGTCCGGCCCCCAATTTTCAAATAATACAAAAATATTTTCGTTGTTTTCAGAAATTTTTCTTTCGAAAATTTAAAAAAAATTAAAATTCAAAAATATTTTATCTTTTCTCCAGAAGTATTTTCTTTCATAAATTCAAAATAAAAGTTCAAATTTCAAAAATATGTTCTTTCTTCTTTAGAAGTCTTTATTTCGAAAAATCGCCAAAAAAAATAGTATTCAGAATCCAAAAATATTTTCTTTGTTCTTTAGAGTTCCTTCTTTCAAAAATTCAAAAACAAAAAAGTAGAAATCCAAAAATATTTTCCTTGTTAGGAGCTTTCATCGGTCTAAATTGTATAAGAGTAAGAGTTAGTTTGTTTACTTTATTCATGATCCCATGAACTACGTAATGGTGTGATTCATGCGGCGTCATGATACGTAGGCAATCCTCATCGGATGCGATCATAGCCATAATAAACCTGAGCAAAAAAAAAAAGAAAAAAAAATATATATTTGAGAAAAAAATAGGAAAGAAAAAAGAGTGTTAAATTCAAGAGGAAATAAACCAATAATCCGGGATGAAGCATGAAGCCTTCCAAGCTCATTTTAGAAATGAAAATGACATAAGGTGCATGATATACAATGTGTAATTAATATCTGCAAAATGCCTAACTCCAACAAGTTTGTTGTTTGTCCTTTTAAATACAAAGTTAAACAAAGGTGGTTGGTTTGTGATTTAAATTGGCGACTCACCCTTACAACACGAGATCAAAAGGAAAAGGTAGAATGGCAAACAACAACGAGAATGAGTCAGATAATGATGATGTCCGTGGATAATTGGTCGAACAAGGTTCGAGACTGGTTGAAGAAGTAAGAGTGTTGAAACAACAATTGGTAGAGATGTACCAAGCTTGGGTGAATGGACATGCACCACCCTCACTACCCATAGGGCCTTCGGATAATTTTTATAATGTGTCAGTTGCAAATCAAGTGCCCATCTCCATAACAAGTAACCCATTGTACCAACCTGGATTCAGTCCGAGCATTAACCTTCCCCCTATCCCCAGTACCTCCATTCCACGTCCTCCAACCGGACCCCTCAGAAAAGAGTCACCTACTGTACCCACCGTCCATACTTTCACTGTTCCTCAACTGGATCTTGCTCAAAAGTCCAACAATGATCCACAACTGAATGCTCGTGACCCCCAACATTACTCTCTGGAACTGACTTTCAAGGTTCCAGATTCATACAAGCATACTCCTCAGAACGTATTCCCAATTGATATCAAAAAGCCCGACAAGAATATGGAACAGAGGAAATGACCATAAAAATGAAGAGTTTAGAACAAACCGTTAGAAACCTACAAGGATTGGGAGGCCACAAGAGTGTTTCATTTAACGATATATGCATGTTCCCCCATGTTCATTTGCCACCCGGCTTCAAGACCCCCAAGATTGATAAGTATGATGGGCAAGGTGATCCCATTTCCCATTTGAAGAGGTATTGTAACCAATTAATGGGAGCAGGAGGCAAAGAAGAATTACCCATGGCTTATTTTGGGGAAAGTTTGACAGGAATTGATTCAGAGTGGTTCATAGAGCAAGACATCTCTCACTAGCATGTTTGGAACGATATGGCTCAAGATTTTGTCCAACAATTTCAATACAATATTGATATAGTGCCAGACCTCTCCTCTCTCGTCAACAGAAAGAAGAAACCAACAGAAAGCTTCAGAGAATATGCAATCAAGTGGAGAGAGCAGGCTGCTAGGGTCAAACCACCAATGAAAGAGGCAAAAATGATTGACTATTTTCTCCAAGCTCAGGATCCTGATTACCTCCATTACATGTTGGCCACCATTGGTAAACCTTTCGCTGAGGCGATTAAGATTGGTGAAATAGTTGAGAATGGCATGAAGTCGGGAAAAATTGTGAGTCAGGCAGCCCTTCAGGTGACCACGCAAGCAATTCAAAGCGGGTCAGGCAGTTTCGAAAATAGAAAAAAGAAAGAGGAAGGATACATGATGGAATCAGGGTTTGAGGGAGTTCAAAGAGGAATAATTCCTTCTTATGTGCAATTCCAACAAGGACAATACAATTCTCCTCAACATTACTATCTGCCACAGGGTCCCCGATACTCAGTTCCCACGCAACAATACACCGTGTTTAATGCTCAAGCTTATGCTAGGCCTCCTAATCACCAACAATGGCGGACACCGATTCCACAAGGCTCAAGTCAACTCCGGCTAAATTTTTAGGCATCATATAATCCTCGTCCCCGACAAGAATATGTGAGAGAACAGGAGCCAAAGAAAGAGTTCACCTCAATTGGAGAATCGTATACAAGCCTATTTCAAAAGTTGATACAGTTGAAGTATATTGAACCTATCATGCCGCGTTATGTGAATCCAAATTCAAAAGGTTTAGACTCAAATGCAAGATGTGAGTATCACTCTAACATCCAAGGTCATAGTACTGAAAATTGTTGGACATTAAAGAAAGGCATTGAAAATTTGATTGAAGCAAAGGCAATTATGGTAACAAACAATGAGGATACTCCTAATATCACAAACAATCCACTCCCAACTCATGATAATACACATTTTATTGGGATGATTTGTGATGATCGGGATTATAAGCAGTCTGGCAAGACAGATATCTGTCAGAACCATAGAGCAAGAACCAAAACTGATAGTAAGCCCGCCGTAATTGGCACCGTTGATTGTTAAAGGTGTGAGTTCTAGTTTGAACATGGAAGATTCTGAAAAAATGATTCTCTATGTCCATGGAAGCACAAAAAAGGTTGAGGTTAAATTGGGTGGGCCAAAACTTTACATCCCTAGGGGCATTCAAAAGATCGTTCCGAATAATGGATTGATAAATATAACAGAGCTAGTTGTGATCTGACCTATTACACAACTCCCAGTGGCATCCAAAAAAGCTATTCCCTGGAATTATAACAAGACTATCATGACATACAAAGGAAAAGAGATAGTTGAAGAAGCAGATGAAATAGGGGGCTTGAACCACTCTGGAAGGTTCTATTCACCAGAGTAATTGAGAAAAGCTAAGAAAGCCAGGGAAAGTCACATTCCAGTGAAAGAACCCGTTGCAGAAAAAGAAGCGGAGGAATTCCTTAAGAAGATGAAAATGCAAGACTACTCAATCATTGACCAACTAAGGAAAACCCTGCTCAGATATCTTTGTTATCTCTGCTTTTTCACTTGGAAGAGCATCTCCATGTATTGATCAAAACTCTGAACGAGGCATATGTCTCAGAAAAGACAACGGTGAATCAGCTAGAAAAAATGGCTGAAAGATTCTTTGAAGTAAATAGAATTACTTTCACCGATGATGATTTTCCTGAGGAAGGGCCGGGCACAATAGAGCTTTTCATCTTATGGTCAAATGTGAAGGGCACTACATCGAGTCATGATTGACGGAGGCTGAAGTGTAGATGTATGCCCTCTTTCTACTCTACAACAACTGAACATTGACACTAACAGAATTCGAACTAGTAATGTCAGCATCAGAGCTTTTGATGGTTCAAGAAGAGACACTATGGGGGAAATAGAACTCACCATGACAATCGGTCCGGTTATTTTTAACATTGTCTTTCAAGAGTTGGATATGAAAACTTCCTATAATTTTCTTCTGGGAAGGCCATGGATCCATATGGCCAGAGCTATACCATCCACCCTACATCAAATGGTCAAATTCGAGTATGACATGCAAGAAATTGTTGTTCATTGGGAAGAGACTCATCCGTCTATAAAAACCCGTCCATTCCATGTATCGAGGACAAGGAAGGATGTGAATCCATCATATATCAAGCATTTGAGGTGATTGAGGTGGACCAAGTGGAAGAAGGAAAACCAATTCTGCATCCCCGTCATTCAGCCACATCTATGATGGTAGCTTTGTTGATGTTAAGGAATGACTATGAACCAGGAAAATGATTAGGATCCTCTCTCAGTGTGAACCCCATTGCTCCCTTTTCGAAGAAAAATACCTTTGGATTGGGTTTTAAACCAACATCAACTGACATAGACAGAGCCAAGGCCCGCAAAAAGAATTGTTGGAATTTGTCCAAACCAATCCCTCACATTGCCTACTCTTTTGTCAAGCCACAATTTGAAGAACTCCAAAATCTTTCTACTCAGGATAACATTGATGAAATTTACTAGGGTCTCAAGGAGATGTTCTATGAGATCAATATGATTCAAGTTGGTAAGGGCCCTAGCCGTGCAAGTGTTCAGTTGATTAGTCCAGATACCTCGCTCAACAACTGGGAAGGAACTCCTCTTCCCATTAGGAAGGAGTCTTGGTAGTGTGTTTTGTTGATTTTTTTGTATTTGGATTATTTTAAGGGTTGTAATACAGAAATTTTTAGTTTAATTTCTTTGCTTTGATGTTAACCCTTCCATCCTTTCAAATTCAATGAAATGAAGTTCCAGTTTCATAGTAAAATTCTGTCTTTTCATTTCCCTAATTTTTATTAATTTCGTATCCTTTTCAATTTCTTTAATGCTTGCTTTAAAAACATGACATGCACGCAGAATTCATGCCTAGATCTAAAAAGTTGTCTAATATCGAAATAATGAATCAAGAAGTCGAGTATGATGAAGATGAGGCTCTTAGGGAAATAAAAAGGGAATTGGATCAATTTGAGAATAAGCCTAAGCTTAACTTAATGAAACTGAGGCAATATTAATCTGGGAAGTCCTGAGGAAACTAGAGAAACAAAGATAAGCATTCATACTGAACAAAAGACTAGAGATACCATAATTCAAGTTTTGTTCGAGTACAGAGATGTATTTACTTGGTCGTATGATGACATGCCGGGTTTGAGTGCCGATTTAGTGGTTCATAAGCTTCCCACATATCCTAATTTTCCACCAATCCATCAAAAATAAAGGAAGTTTAAGACAGACATGAGTGATAAGATTAAAGAAGAAATCATGAAACAACTAAGTGCAAATGTGATCAGGGTCGTCAGACATACCACATGGTTAGCAAACGTTGTGCCAGTGCCAAAGAAGGATGGGAAAATCAGAGTTTGTGTTGACTATAGGGATTTAAACAAAGCAAGTCCAAAGGACAACTTTTCCTTACCCAACATTCATATCCTTGTTGACAATTGTGCTAAACATGAGATACAATCTTTTGTGGACTCTTATGCCGGGTATCACCAAATTCTGATGGATGAAGAAGATGCAGAAAAGACCGCCTTCACCACTCCATAGGGAACTTATAGTTATAGAGTCATGCCATTTGGTTTGAAGAACGCAGGGTCAACTTACATGACGGCCATGGCTACCATATTCCATGACATGATGCACAAAGAGATTGAGGTGTATGTTGATGATGTGATCATTAAGTCCAGAACACAAGTTGACCATGTGCAAGACTAGAAAAAGTTCTTTGAAAGGATACGAAGGTACAATCTCAAACTCAATCCAGCCAAACGTGCATTTAGAGTTCCTTCTAGGAAGCTTTTGGGTTTTATAGTTAGTCAAAGAGGCATTGAGTTAGATCCCTCTGGGAGTGGTGTTGTTCAAACAATTACCTAAATATGCACTCTCTCTCAAGTAGATACATAATAAATAGGCACAGCTAATTGAGGGCCCTTCAATCAACTACAACAAGAACGTAGTTGAACAAGCTGAGTTTAATCAACCAATCAAAGCTATATTAATATCACAATAAGTTTATTCCCCAACGGGTTCTACCAAAACCCTAGGTTAAAGAAGTTAGCTAAACAAATTCATAAGAATAAAATCTAAAACAACTTGCATAATAGAACTACAAAGTAATGAAGAAAATATGTACAAATCGATGTCTTGCCGTCTCTTCGAATCCTTCGTATGTCCTCCTATTCGAATCCCCCCATCTTGTAGTTTTGTTTTAGCAGTCTATTTATAAGTTTAGGACAAACCCTAAACGTGTATGGGACTTCTATTTCAATTGGGAAACACTTAAACCCGTCAAAACTCGATTTTTCGCTGAACTGGGACCCTGGCGTTTGGACCCAAAGGCCTGGCTAACGCCAGGCCAGGGCTGGCGTTTCAGCCCTAACGCCAGGGTAGGGCTGGCATTTCAGCCCTAACACCTGGCTAACGCCAGGCCAGGGCTGGCGTTTCAGCCCTAACGCCAGGGTAGGGCTGGCATTTCAGCCCTAACACCTGGCTAACGCCAGGTAGGGTTAGGTTGTTTGGCTCTATCGCCCGGCTATCGCCCGGGTGTCTCCTTTCGCGTATTTTTCGACGTATTTGCATCCCTTTAGCTCCGTTTCCATCTCCACTTCACCTACACATGAAATAAACTCCATTAAACTCATAACAAGTGTATTTTTATCATTAATGCGCATAAAATGTAAGGTATATCACATGTTAAACTATGCAATTTAGTCTCGCATCAGTTAGATCCCTCCAGGATAAAGACCATCCAAGAGCTGCCTCCCCCGAAGAACAAAACATAAGTCATGAGTTTATTCGAGAGTTTGAACTACATCAACAGGTTCATCGCACAAATTACAACCACATTGAGCCCATTTTCATGTTGTTGAAAAAGAACGTTTCTATCAAGTGGACAGATGAGTGCCAAGAAGATTTTGATAAGATCAAAGAATATTTGTCAAACCCCCCTGTTTTGGTCCCGCCGAAACCTGGTAAGCTTTTGTTTTTATATCTTTCAGTAGTGGATAGTTCTTTTGGTTGTGTTTTGGGTCAACATGATGCCACATGCAAAAAAGGAACAAGCAATCTATTATTTGAGCAAAAAGTTCACTACTTATGAGGCCAAATACACTCTTTTAGAAAGGACATGCTGTGCCTTAACCTGGGTCACTCAGAAGCTTAGGCATTATCTTTTGGCCTATACCACTTACCTCATATCCCAAATGGATCCCCTGAAGTACATCTTTCAGAAGCCGATGACAACTGGCAGATTGGCAAAGTGGCAAATCTTGCTCACATAGTTTGATATTGTTTATGTCACTCGCACTGCCATGAAGGCACAAACTTTGGCTGATCATCTGGAAGAAAAACCGGTTGAGGATGAATATGAATATTTGAACACATATTTCCCAGATGAAAAGGTTAATTTAGTTGAAGAAGTAGTCCAAGATGACAGTCAAATTTGAAAACTATACTTTGATGGGGCTGTCAATATCAATGGCGTAGGGATTGGGGAAATTCTTGTGTCACCTACTGGGAAACATTACCCTACCACGGTGCGACTTTTATTCTTCTGTACAAATAACACGGCAGAATATGAAGCTTGCATCATGGGTCTGAACATGGCAATAAACCTAAATGTGCATGAACTGATAGTGATGTGAGATTCAGATTTGCTTATTCGGCAGGCTCAAGGTGATTAGGAGACTTGAGACATCAAGCTCATTCCATATAGAAGATGTGTGGAAGATATTAGAAAAATGTTCAAGTCCATCGAGTTCAGGTATCCCAGGTTTCACAATGAATTAGCTGATGCCTTGGCCACCCTGGCCTCAATGCTTCCATATTCGGGTAATACTCCCATTGGCCCATTAGAAATTCAAATTCGGGATCAACATGGCTATTGCAATACAATTAAAGTAGAACTAGATGGTGAACTATGGTACCGTAATATCAAACAGTATCTGAAAACAAGAGAATATCCGGAACATGCTAATAGGGATCAAAAGAGAACTATTAGGCGACTCTCTAATGGTTTCTTTTTGAGTGGGGAAATCCTATACAAAAGAACTCCGGATTTGAATTTGTTGAGATGTGTGGATGCCAAAGAAGCTGAAATGATTATGAATGAGGTACATTTGGGAGTTTGTGGTCTGCATATGAATGAATATGTTCTAGTAAAGAAAATCCTTCGGGCATGATATTGTTGGCTTACTATGGAACGAGATTGCTTTCGTTTTGTTCGCAAGTGCTACCAGTGTCACATTCACAGTTTTGATTCACTCGCCTCCTTCAGATTTATATCCTATGTCGGCTCCTTGGCCTTTTGTTGTTTGGGGAATGGACGTCATTGGCCCAATCGAGCCAAAAGCTTCAAATGGGCACATATTCATCTTGGTTGCAATTGATTACTTTACCAAATGGGTGGAAGCTATTACATTGAAAGCATTTACCAAGAAAGCAGTAGTAGACTTTGTTCACTCAAACATCATCTGTCGTTTTGGTATTCCAAAAATCATTATCACGGATAATGTTGCTGATCTGAATAGTCATCTGATGAAGGAGGTATGTGGACACTTTAATCTGGCATTGCAAATCTACTCCTTATCGGCCCAAAGCTAATGGAGTTGTTGAAGCTGCGAATAAGAACATCAAGAGTATTCTTAGGACGATGGTCCAAGGATCTAGACAATGGCACGAGAAACTACCTTTTGCTCTTTTTAGGATACCGAACAATTGTCCGTACATTAGTTGGCACAACGCCCTACTTAGTGATTTATGGCACTGAGGTGGTCATACCTGCCGAAGTTGAGATTCCCTCTCTCCGAATCATTGTTGAAGCAGGGATCAAGGATATTGACTGGGTCAAATCACGATTGGAACAATTGAGTTTTATTGACAAAAAGCATTTAGCGGAAGTTTGTTTTAGTCGGTTATACCAACAAAGAATGGAACGCGCTTACAATAAGAAAGTGCGCCCAAGACAATTCGAGGTAGGAAAACTTGTTTTGAAACATATATTTCTACACCAGGAAGAAGCAAAAGGAAAGTTCGCCCTGAATTGGCAAGGTCCTTACCTGATCAAGAAAGTATTGTCAAAGGGAGATCTACACTTGGCAGATATAGAAGGAAAGGTGACTGATGTATCCGTCAACGCAGATGTGGTCAAGAGATACTATGTCTGACATGCCTCTATTGGGGTATTTTTATACTTATCATTATCAGGTTGGGATGACGAAAGGCTATCATTCTCGCTACCCAAACACTGGCTCAACCCTAGTTAATACTTTGAAGCCTTGTTTATATTTATTTGTTTTCCTCTTTTTGGAACCAATGTACATAATCAAAAAACAAAATATTGAAAAATAAAAAAAAAATCAAATCATCAAAACAAGTTCATGTTAATTGAACTACGTATGACCTGATTCCGAAAGGATACCTAGGCAACCTCACTCTAGGGTTCGGTCACACCAAAATAAAAATCCACATTTCCTCAGTTTTCAAAGAAATCGGGGCATGATTTTATTTTATTTTTCAATGATTTTTCCGTCAAAATGGTTCCAAAAGTTGTAATTCAGTTGAATATTACTTTTTACCTTTCCCTTTTAATACCTTCTGATTAGATTTCGAGGAAGCTAAGTTGGTATATTACGGTGATGCCTCAGCCATTGTAAAGAGAGAAAAATAAAATGAGAAAGTCTTATTGGTGAAAACCCTCACGGGCACTATAAGACAATAGTAAGTTGAGAGAAAGGAAAATGAGAGAGGTCAATTGGTAAAAACCCACAAAGGGAATCGTTGATCGATTCAGGCCTTCATATATCCCGGCACAAGCATGGTTAAGACAAAGAACTCAGTTTCAAAGTTAAGTTTACAACGGATTTTGAGAATTAGACAGTTCAGACGAATCAAGCATCCAATCCAAAGGGCATGTCATGTTCATTGAAGTCAGCATATTCCTCCAGATAAGCCCTTTGTTATTTTTCCTCCTGAAAGGGACTCTTCTTGATTAAGTTGTAATACCTATTATTTCACCTTCTTATTTTCTTTCACATTACTTTTTGAGTCCTTTTCAGTCTAATTTCGTCAAAGCAAAGAAAAGAAAATGTCGCAAAATTGGTTACAGTTTCCCCGTTATATGAAGAAATATTTATGGGAATAAACAATATGGGCAAAGGCATAAAGCCATCAATGATTTTCCCTGAAGAGCAAAAGACTTGAAGAACTGAACAATGTTTCAAGGGTCAACAAAAGTTACACAGTTAAAAGTTATTTTGGGAGCAGGGTTGGTTGCACCATAAACACAAATGATGATGGGCGCAAAATGGTCAGGTCTTGATGTTGAGAAAAAAAGTTCTCCAAAAGTAAAGACAGAATCTCTCACCAACTGGTGCAATAACTAACATAGTCAATTTTCCTAAAAAGTGAATGGACACAAGGTCAATTCAAGTCGCGCAAGAATTCAAGGCCACAAACCGACCTCCATTTTAAAAGTAACAAATCTTTCTTTGTTCAGAACAAGAACAAAACAATTCTAGGAAAAAATTCGTGGAAAGATGAACACCACCAAGTGAAGTTCTCAAATCCTTGATTTTATTCTAATATACATGTAATCATGTTATTTTTAGTTTCATTATAGAGAATGCTCTATCTTCACCTCAGGGTACATCCCCTAGTTGCATTTATTATTGCTAACATAGGGTACTACATTCCCAAATAGCATCCCAAAATGCTACGGGCCTCATTTTATTTCCAACACATGGTATTACATCCCCTGATTGCATTACTTTCTGCCAACATAGGGTACGGCATTCCCTAGTAGCATCTCAGCGCTGCAAGCCTTATTCTATTGCCAATGTAGGGTACTACATCCCCTGGTTAAATTTCTCATTGCTAACATAGGGTACGACATTCCCTAGTAGAATCTTAGTGATCCATGGGCCTCTCCTTATTGCAAAAACAGGGTAGTACATCCCCTGATTTTATTTCTCATTGCTAACATAGGGTACAACATTCTCTAGTAGTATCTCAGAGTGCCACGAGCCTCATTTTATTGCCAACATAGGGTACGAAATTCCCTAGTAGCTTCTCAGAGTGACACGAGCCTCATTTTATTGCCAACATAGGGTACGACATTGCCTAGTAGCATCTCAGAGTGACACGAGCCTCATTTTATTGCCAACATAGCGTACGACATTCCCTAGTAGCATCTCAGAGTGCCACGAGCCTCATCTTATTTCCAACACAGGCACTACATCCCCTGGTTGCATTACGTTTTGCCAACGTAGGGTATGACATTCCCTATTAGCATCTCAGAGTGCCACAAGCCTCATCTTATTGCCAACAAAGGATACTACATCCCCTGGTTGCCTTCCATCTTGTTAACATAGGGTACGCCATTCCCTATTATCAAAAAGAAAAAGAAAAAAAAAGAGCCCATTTCTCTTTCAATTCTTCATTTTGCAATAGCAAAGATAGTTTGTGTTTTTAATAACTCACAAAAATTTCCTAGTGTAAACTGGGGCGGAAAATTTTTGTTCGTTTTGTTTCTTTCTGATGGTTTGCAGGATTTCCTGCAAAGTGCGGATTGGATGTGCAAAATTAAGATTTCAGCTCTCGCCAGAGAAGGTTGATCGTTTGATCTCAATACCAATCGAACCACCTTTGACATAATGCATGCAGAGATATAGAATTTCAAGATCCATCTTCTTATCACCTGATCAAGAAGCAAACCTGTGAGAATATTTCATAGTCAGTTACATCGAGAGCATCAAGTTTCAGTCTAAAGTCAATGGGGGAATCAAGTCAAGAATCAAGACAAGATTCCAAATGGCATTTAGATAGGAATTTTGTAACTCTTAGATTTCAAGAGTATGTAATTTTCTTTTTATTTTAATGTTATAGTAGGAACCGCGGATTGGAACCTCGACGGAACTTCGCTCAACTCTCCATCTAAGCATAGTCCATTATCCTTCTTTCACTTGAACTACATGTGACCTGATTCCCCTATAACTCGGGATATGTAGGCTGCCTAAAACCAAGGCTCGGTCGCAACCCCTTCTTTTCTCCTCTTTCCTTTTTAAATAATTGTGAGATCAAAAATCAGACACCTTGTTCATTTTCTTTGCCTGAAAACTCTTCATGTTTCCTAGCAAAGAGGGGCATGTTGTGAACAACTAATTTTTGACCATACCCAAATACTATTCTAGCATAAATATTTCTTTCAGGTCTAATTTTAGTATTTTAAACTTTTATCTTTATATATATGATTTCTTTTAATTAAAATTTCAGTAAGTACGCTATGGTATTTTTCTTACTATAATTTAAATTATAGTGTAAATATCGGGTTCTCTTATTTATATTATTTTCTTTAAGTCTAAGAGTGTATACATATATATATATCTATGTATTTTACTTTCATTTTATTTAATAAAAAGGGGTAGTAAAAAGTTCTTTTTAAAAAAACAAAAGGAAGAAAAAGGCTAAAAACTAACTAAAACCAAAAACAACCAAAACTGAGTACTCACAAAAGAGACAAAAACAGTAAACATCACAATAAGCCTCACATAAATCCCAATCCCCCAACGTCTCCACACTTTACATTACACTAAACACTTGCACACAATATTTTTTACGTCACTCACACACGTTGCACACCCCACCACAATCAATCCCACATCTTGTTGCCTGCCCCTCCACTCATCAATTTTTAAGCACACACATTCTATATATCGTTGGCATACACTTTATATCGGGAGGACAGAACCAAAAAAAAGAAAAAGACACGTCCATCTAACAAAAAAGGAAAAGATTGCATGCACAGAATCATCATCCTTGGGAAATTTTAAAGGAGAAAGAATTTTATTTGGAGAAAACGATAGTTCAGTGGAGTTTCAAGATCCGGTTCGCGACTACAATTTTCGCTCATGTATTGTAGACATTGAAAAGCTTAACTAAGGTTCATCTATATTTTCTTTTTTATTCATTTTGATATTATTTTCCTACTGTTTGAATCGGCAATTTGATGTGTTTTAGAGCCTATTCTGCCGAAAAGTTAATACATGAAAGTCACACAATTAATAAGATTAGTTCAAACTTTAAATATTTATTATTAAATATCTTTCTTTTCCTCTGATGATTTTGGATCAAAGCTCTTCATGTTTCTTTCAGTGAACATAATGCCTTAAGCTTACAAAATTATTTATTCTCTTCCATATTAATGATAGTACATATGGTTAAATATAATTCTTTGACTATAAAGCACATAATTTGGGGCCAAGTGAATTTATTTTCTACTGGCCTAATACTAATCAAAACCAAAGTTGTCCCATGATTTCATGACTAAAGAAACAATGTACATTAACTCCAAAAAATATTAAGCCAAATAATAAGAATATACAATTAAATATCTTGAATTTAAAAGAGATAAAATAATTAAATATTCTAAATATGCTATTAGCCCATGTGTTCATACGCGAACCTTAGATTGATATGCTTAAATAATAAATGGATCATGTGCGCTTCCCGCGTCTTGATACCTTTCAATTTAAAATAATTATGTTTTAACCATGTGTATATTCCCGTACCTTAGTTTAACATCCAACTTCAAAGAAGAATACCTTGTGTGCATATCGCATCTTGGTGAAAACAATTAATAAAATACAATAATTAATTAAAAGGTAGTAGGCAAACCAAAACCAATAAATTACAAAAAGCGAAAAATTAATTTAAGCCTTATATTAGTCAATAAAGCGACTGTGCTAGAATCACGGGACTCGAGGAGTGCCTTACACTTTCCCCTCGATCAACTGAATTTCTTACTCAGTCTTCTATTTTCGTAGACTATAAATTAGGAGTCAAATATTCCTTTTGATAAGAGATTAAATAAAAGGTGACTTGGAACACCAAAACTCAATTCCAAGTGGCGACTCGAAATAATAAATAATTTCTTTTCAAAACGTCACTTCAATTGGAAAAACTCTTCCAACTCAACCTCGTAATAGGGTTGTGTGTGAAAAAAGAGGTGTGACAATGCTAGCGAGCCAAAGATTATCTAACATTCCCCAGTTGCTTGCAATTGTGAATGGTCGAGTAATCTTTGTTCCGTAGCAAACTTAACTACCCCGAAGGATTTTGCTATCGAGCAAAAGACTATGTAACCGCTCTGGAGTTGTTCTTAGCTTGTGTGCCTTGTCATTAAAAGGTCTTATTGCTGCTGTTGAAACTCCCTTTGTAGTATGCTTTCCGTTGCTGCCTCATTAAAAACCTTTCCAGAAAATCCAATTGGGACAAAAACTGGATGAAGGGAAAAATAGTGCAGCACACACTTTACAGGCGATGTTCATCAGCAATAGTATATCTTGAGGTGTGCCACGTTCCAGTTGCTTGAAAAATTTTCTCCATATTGATTCTCCAACTCGTATGATCCTTTCCTGGTTACAGCTGAAACCCAAGTAGGGGTTTTCCTATGTTGGACCTAGCTTCCCTATATTGAGTCCCCGAATATTTTGAGTCACTTTCCTTAAACAAAGTTTCCTACTTTGAAATAACGGGGGTTGGCTCTTCGATTGTAATATTTTTCTATTCTCTTCTTTTGAGCTGCCATCCTTATATGTGCTAAGTCCATGCGTTCATCAAGCAACTACAAATTAACCAACATTGCTTGATAGTTTGTTTCTTCATTCACCCAGAAGTATCTCAAGGTAGGTTACTTTCATCGGGATACAGGCTTTTGCTCCATACACAAGGGAGAAAAGAGTCTCTAATATGCTCAATTTGGCCGTTGTTTGGTACACCCATAATACACCTGGCAGTTCCTCAGGTCATTTGTCTTTAGCTGCTTCCAATCTCTTTTTAAGATTTTGTATGATCACTTTGTGATTATGCTTGACCATTTGCGCTCGGATGATAGGGCGAAGATGTGAACCTTGTGACCTTTGCACTTACAAATTATGGACCCTTGCCGTAGGCTTTTTTTCTATACCAAATCTGCAAATTATGTTCTCCCACAAAAATTCCACCACTTCACGTTCACTGATCTTCTGATAAGGACCTACTTCAACCCACTAAGAAAAGTAGTCAGTAAAAATCAAAAGAAACCTTACCTTACCAGGGGCCGGCGGCAGTGGTCCAACAATATCCATTCCCCATTTCGTGAATGGTCATGGAGACAAAACTGATTGCAATAGTTCTGCTGGTTAATGTGCCAACGGTGCCTAGCGTTGACACTAATCGCTTTTTTTGAACAAAAATTTTGGCGTCTTATTCTATATGGGGCCAATAGTATCCTGCCCTTGCAAATTTTAGTACTATGGAATCTGGGCCTAAATGATTTCCACGGGTCCTTTCGTGGACTTCTTGCATAACATAATTAGGTTCGGAGTCTCCCAAACATCAGGCCAGCGGGCCTTAGAAAGATTTCTTGTACAATTGACCTCCTTTGAAACTATACCGCGCCACTTTAGTGCGCAATGCTCGGGATGCCTTGGGATCTTCAGGAAACTTTCCATGCTCGAGGAAATCAATGATCTCATTCCTCCAGTCCCGGACTAAATTGGTCATATTTACCTCGTAGTAGCTATCTGCATCCAAAATCGAATGCATAAGCTTTACGACCGTATCGGAGCCCGATCCCTTCATTTTCGTAGACGAGCCAAGGTTAGCCAATGCATTCTTATCTGCATTTTCTTCCACCGGGATATGTGTAATTGACCACTCCCGGAACCAAGCAAGCAAAGCCTGAACCATCACTATGTATTGCTGCATGCGTTCCTCTTTGGCCTCACAGATCCCGTAGACAAGATTTACCACTAGCTGGGAGTCGCCTTTGATTTCTATGACCCCGGAATCCAGTCCTCGGGCCAATTCAATCCCTGCAATCAAAGCTTCATACTCCACTCATTGTTAGTCAGAGGAATTGTTCTTATGGCATGCCTTAGAGTTTCTCTCAAAGGCGTGGTTAGTACTATGCCAAGCGTGGACCCTTTTACGTTGGAAGCTCCGTGTGTAAATCGGGTCCGAAATCTTGATGTCATTTCTGACACCATCACTGCTTCTTTGGTTTCCAATGATAACAATCCCAGACTGAAATTGGCCACAAAGTCGGCCAAAACTTGTGGCTTAATCGCTGTCCTAGGTTTATATTCTATGTCAAATTCACTCGTTTCGATGGACCACTTGGCCAACCTACCTGAATGTTTGGGTTTATGAAGGATATTCCGTAGGGGAAATGTGGCCACCACAACTATCAAGTGACACTGAAAGTAAGGCCTTAGCTTCCGAGCAGCGACTACGAGGGCTAAGGCCAACTTCTCCAGATGTGGGTAGCAATTTTTTGCTTACGTTATAATTCAAATAACGTAATAAATGGGAGATTGTATACCTTCATCCTCACATACCAAAACGGTGCTTACCACTACCTCCGAGACTACTAGGTAGATTAACAGTTTTTCGCCTACCTCTGGCTTCGATAGTATTGGAGGACATGAAAAATATCTTTTCAAATCCCTTAAAGACCGCTAACATTCCGGGGTCCATTAGAAATTGTTCTTCATTTTGAGTAACAAGAAGAAATGATGGAATTTCTCTGAAGACTGGGAAATTAACCTGCTCAAAGCAGTCAATCGCCCTGTGAGCCTTCACACCTCTTTTATGCTTGATAGCTGGTCGGGGATGTCTTCAATGGCTTTGATTTTATTGGGGTTAATCTCAATCCCTCTTTGTGACACCAGGAATCCCAAGAACTCGCCGGAGTTTACCCCGAACGCATGTTTCTCGAGGTTAAGGTTCATGTTATGCTTCTTTAGGATGTCAAAAGTTTCTTGCAAGTGTTTAATATGATCACCTGCATTCAAAGACTTAACAAACATATCGTCTAAATAAACTTCCATGGTTTTCCCTATTATTTTTAAAACATTTTGTTTACGAGCCGCTGATAAGTGGATCCGGTGTTATTTAGCCGGAATGGCATAACATCGTAGAAATATGTGCCAAAATTCGTTATGAATGAAGTTTTTTCCTGATCTTTCGGGTTCATCTTAATTTGGTTGTACCCTACATAAAAATTGAGTAAACTCATTTACTCATTCCTGGCTGTTGCATCAATCATTTGATCAATGTTCGGCAATGGGAACGAGTCCTTAGGGCACGCCTTATTTAAGTCCTTATAGTCTACGCACATGAGAAATTTATTATTCTTCTTTGGAACTATTACTACATTAGCCAGTCAGTATGGATACTTTACCTCTCGGATTGAAACAATATCAAGTAGGCAAGTTACCTTTTCTTTGACGAATTTGTTTCTGGCCCTGGCAATAAGACGATTTTTCTATCTTACCGGAGGAATGTTGGGATCCAAGCTTAGCTTGTGTACGGACACTTCCGGCGAGATACCTGTCACATCCGCATGCGACCACACAAAACAATCAACATTAGATTTAAGAAATTCAATAAATCCAGACCTTAGTTTGGGGTTCTGTCCTATCCCCAGGTGGAATTTCCTCTCCAAGAACTTTTTGAATAATGCGACTTGCTCAAACTCTTCCGCTGTGGATTTTGTTGCGTCCATCTCTTCTGGTACCTCGAAATACCTTGGCACCTGATAAGAGTCTAATGTCTCTTCCCCCAGGTTGACTTCTCTTAACACGGGAGCAGGCGTCAGTTCCTGTGTTTGCTTTGCCGCATGCTCCATCCTTTGCTACTAGAGACCGAAATTGCATTCATCTCCCTTGCTGCTGGTTGGTTACCTCTTATTTTTTTAATTCCCTCGGGATTTGTGGATTTCAGTAACTGATGATATGTCGATGGCACAACCTTCATCTCGTGCAACCATGGTCTTCCCGATATAATATTGTAGCCCATATCACCATCCACTACCTCAAAAAGGGTCGTCTTCATCATCCCTTCAGCATTCGTGGGAACAAGATCTCTCCTCAAGTTGTCATGCTTGCTATGTTAAACCTGGCGAGGAGTTTTATGGCCGTAATGATTCTTTCAGTGAGCTTGGCTTGCTCCAAAAACATCAATTGTATAATCCGAACTCCCTGAATCCACCAGAACACATTTAATTTTTAAATCTAATATGTTTAAAGAGATTACCAAAAAGTCGTTGTGCTGTAGCAAAAATCCATCTGCTTCCTTCTCTGTGAAAGTGATATCGTATTCAGCGACTTTCCGGAGCCTCTTACTGTGGGTTACTGACTCCTTCATCTTTTTGGTCGCCGAGAATGTAACCCTGTTAATGTCGTTTCCCCCATAAATTATGTTGATCGTCAGGCGCAAGGGATTTCCTGCTTTGAGGGCATTGTGTTATCACTATTGCGACCGTAATTGTTTTTAGCCCGGACACTTAAAAATCTCCTAAGATGATCAGTTTTCAGCAGTGTGGCTATATCTTCGCACAGATGACGGCAGTCCCCGATCCGGTGACCATTTATCCCGTGGTATTCACACCACGAATTAGGATCCTTCTGGCTGGGATCAGATCTCATTGGCTTTGGGAACCGTGCTTCTTTAATGTTCCTCATAGCCGGTTGTTGATACCCAATTTCGCCCTCATATTTTTTCAAATAGTATATATACTTTCAAAATATCAGTTTGCATCATTACTTAGTCTACAAGAGTCATATGAGAATTTTCTATAATTTTCCATAATTTTTAGAGCTTTAAAATTAATTAGAATTTTTTATATTTTTATAATATTAAGTTATTATTTTCAATCATTTTGTTTCACATGTAATGTTTTATTATCTGTTAAATAGTTTTATAAATTATTTTTATTAATATTATTGTGTATTTAATTTGTAGCCCGGATTATACCAATTCTGGACCACATTAGTGGCTCAAACTCCTCAAATACCTGACCCAATTTCCCCAGCCCAAGCCAAACGACCCCTTAACCTCAAACCCGGCCAGTACCCGTTTAAACGACCCGCCCCACTTCCTTTTCGATCCGGGCTGTTGATCTCAAATGATCAACGGCCTATAATAAGCCCACCTATCTCCTTATATGCCCCAAACCCAAACCCTAGACCCATTTGTCAATTCCGCCGCCTTCAAACTTTCCATCTCATCTCTCAAACCTAAACCCTAGCCGCCTCACTCAAATCCCAGTCCTAATCCAATATTACATGAATATCGTCCATGATTCCTTTCCTTTCTTGCACACACGGAGATACTTACCATCTTTTAAACGTTACAAGTATTGGGTACTCGATTATTTATGGAAGTTGAGTCGTTGGTGCTCGTTAAACTCTGATTCTAATTGATGTTGCATGCTATATTTTTCTTATTTATGTTTAATCTACTGTATTTCCTTATTTTGTGTGTTGATCTTTACTACTATATAAACCCTTTCCCTAATTCCCCTAAAGGTATCCTAGATTTACCCTAAAACTGATTCTAATTGATGTTTCATGCTATATTTTCCTTATTTGTGTTTAATCTAGTGTATTTCCTTATTTTGTGTGTTGATATTTACTACTATATAAACTCCTCCCTTAATTCCCTCAAAGGGACCATAATCACTATTATTCTTTCATGTTCACTCGTTATACTCTAAAATCTGAGACCTTGGCTGGCTGAAAGCCAAGGCCATTTGAATTCGATTGTGTTCTTTCTCAGTGCGAGCACTGCTCGGGGTTCATTCGAAACCCTTGGGAACTCTGACGCACTGGGATTTTAGGGATTCTGCTGCTCTTTGCTACTGTTAATTGAATTACCTCTGGAAATTGCTCTTTTCATTTATTTGCTTGTTAATTTGTAACTGGTAAGTACCTTTGACTCTCGCAATTTCTTTTTTTCTGTGCATGTGTTCATGCTCTGTATATCTACGTCACTTAAGCTTCAATGAACCAATATGCCACTACGTTTATGGTCCTATTTGCTTTGAAGGTATTATGTAGCCTTATGTTTCTTAGCATCAGAACTTGCCTAAAGCTCTAAGTTTCGTACTGTCTTAAGCCTATTTAGCTTAGTGTGTTTGTGTATGGTCGAATGCTATTATGATGTTTGTCATGAGTTCATCTCCCTGATTGTTTCAGATTCTTGTGATAGATTAATTCACACCCAGAATTTGTCCTAATTCCTATTGCGTCATTCCTGTACATCTTGTTAATTTTCTTATGTTTGTTCTATGCATGTGATTTTTAAATGCTAGTATTGCTTGAACTTCTAGCCAGCATGACATGATTTCTTACTACTTGTAAAGTATAATGTATGTTCCTGATCTGTTCAAGTTTGTTTTCCTCAAATATTGCCTAAAGACTTCAGTACATAGCATTTTCTTTATATATGTTTAACTCGTCTAAGTCTTGATGTTTACATATCCTGTTAATCTTTTCATTATTTCTGAACTTTGATATTATGGCTGATGCTCAACATGTTAAGTTTCCCATGTGATTATTTTTCAACCATTGTTGACTGTTCCCACTAGCCTATTTGTCATGCTTACTAGGCTCCCATGTTATATTTTCTATGTGCATACTGCTATTTCACTTGTTCCTATCCTTTATTCTGCTAGACCTTCATGTAAAACTCTTATGTCTAAAGTCCTTTAAGCTAATTTTGGATCATGCTTTACTTTACAACTCTTTTGGAATGGTTCATTATCCTATAGTAGTCAATTATGTCGCTCTTAAACTTTCTTTAGGGAATTACAAGCCTCAACTTGCCTCATATGTATCTTGTGTGCGTTCAATCTAGCCTAGCCCTGTTTATATTTCTTAACTAGAGATGTTGTAGCTATATCTTTAAGAATTAAGTGCCAAAGATGTCTAGTTAAATTCTATAAGTAGTTTGTCGCTTGTATGGTTGAACTTGGCATCCATTTGGGTAAAGTAAGTCATTCATTTGGGCATGGTATGTTGGACCTGCCTTGGTACTGGAAGTCTGGGATGCACTGCATGCATTTGGAGTTTAGACCTGCAGTCCATATGAAGTTCTAAGCCTGTTTGAAGGCCCATATATATTACTGGGTTATTCTGTATTCGTGTTTGGGTCTGTAATCATTCAATATGACCTGTAATATAACGAATGATGGGGAAGTTAATAAAATGGGGGCTGGGATGCTTTAATGGTTAGATAACATGCTTATAGGGTCTACATGCTTGTTTGCCACTTTGTTTGACGTGGAAATTTCTATACACTAATAGAGATCATGCCTATAGGAATTCAAACTCTTCACTTATTCAACTTTTCTAATGCCCACACATTATCAGAAGCATGAGTTTAAGTGCTTTAACTATTCACATGTCTACTTCTATGTGTTATTAGATATCATGCCTATCAGAATCAAGCATTAATACTTATTCGCTCAATTTGTGCAACTGCAATGTTCTTATTAGATAGCATGCCTATAGGATCGTTTTAATATATGCCTATGCTAATTCCTATCTAGATACCATGTCTATAGGGCTTTAATTGATTAACTAATCGACTGCTTCTGTTGTCTTACTACTCTGCCAACCTAGATAACATACCTATAGGAATAAGCACGATAAATCTTCTAATTATTAGAGAACCTGCCTATAATTACTGCTATTCGTTTAGAAAGCATGCTTTCTTTAAACTTCCGAAAAGCATTGGAACTTCTAGGTTTCAAACCCTTGGTGAATGCTTCAGCAACCCATTCATCCGGAACAGTTGGTAGCAGCATCATTTCCTTTTCGGACTCTCCTTGTGCAATCCTGAATATATCAGACTTTTGGACTGGTACCTTTCTGGCCTGGGCATGGGCCTTAATGAAAGAACCCGCGAGTATCTCTAAGGATTCTATGGAATAATCGGGTTAACAAAAATATTAGGTCAAGGCTCCCTTCGTGAGAGTCTCTCCAAATTTCTTCAGCAAAACTGACTTTATCTCGTGGGGAGCTAAATCGTTCCCCTTCACCGCTATTGTATAGGTGGTCACATAATCATGAGGATCTCAAGTCCCGTCATGTTTCTGCACGTTTGACGTTTTGATTTTCCTCGTGATCAATTCAGGTGCCGCGCTCGGTTTTTACGACAATTGAATGTACTTTTTTGAGTCTGACCCTTTCAGCGCTGGTGGTGCGCCCGAAATTTGGTCCATGCGAGCATTTACTTCTCTCATAAACCGTATAAGTTCATTTTTGGATAGTCACTCTCATTGTTGTAACTGGATCCTCTCTCTCCTGTCCCATCGAAGCCGACCTTGCCCTCGGGTTGTTGTTGTCTACCCTCTACGTTGTTTGATTTGCGGGAGCACCGGAAAGAACTGGACCTCGTCCATTTGCATTATTGGAAGCACCTGATAACGGATGCTTAAACTTTGTCATAACCTTATCCTGCTATGTAAGATGACCTAAAATGGCCTCTTGTTGCTCCTGCACGACCCTTACCATTTCGACGACGTGCTCTTCTTCAGCATCATTGGGAGTTTCCTTTACAAAATGTTGCGCGTACTGCCTGCCGTGGACCGGTAGGGCCTCGCTCCCCTCACTGCGGGTATCACTGATTGAATCCTCGTGCTGAGGCTTTCCTTGGGCCTCAACGTTTTGTGTGTGTGTGTGTGTGTGTGTGTGTTTTATTACCATTATCTACCATTTTCTATGATTTTTTTCTAAGAACAAATAAACAAACACGTCAGTAAAAGAGGCAAGGACTGACTTAATTACACAATTGTCTAAGTTCCACGGTGGGCGCCAAACTGTTTACCCGTAAAATAGTACATTTGAATTTATACGTGATTTATAAACAAGAGAATTAATTCGATCCTAAAATAGTAGATGAATTAGACAAAAATATAAAACTTAGCCTTGAGATAGAGATAAACTAGCAGAAATTATAATTTCGGGAGCAGAGCTTCCGGGGACAATATCAGTAAACAAGAAGATAAAATTATATTGAACTTTTTATAGAGTGTAGCGTATGTTTGCCAGAAAATTCATGTCCTTTACAATGACAATAGATCTCATTATTTATAGTTGCACCTAGGGAACAAAATCCTAGGATCAAGCCCATCTTTAATGTCAATTATGAGGGCCATTGAAGAATGTGTAACGGCGGGCAGTGAATGTCATATTCCTTGTAACGGACCGTGTACTTAATACTGTAGAATAATTCTCATTAAATGATACCGGGTGACATGCATTTATTTCATCTTTATGAGTATCATTCTCTCTGATAACAGACATGATCGTTGCCTCAGATTCAACTATCTTTTGTCTTTAGTTCCACGTGACACTTCCTCAAGCGATCATTTAATATAAACATATTTTACCCTGTACAATGCAAAAGTTCTTTGGCAAAGATTTTGGTTGATTTTTGAGCCAACTCATATTGCCTCTTAAACTCTATATTTTTTATTTCGTCGCATCAACGGAACGTTGTTCAATAAAAATTTCTATGCCTCATTTTCCATGTTTTGCATACAAAAAAAATTCAAATGCAGACACGTTTATAGTTCCGTTTACGTATATACGTTTTTTGTTATTAACTCATGCCAAAGAAATTAAATTCTTATATTTTCAATGGCCAACGATTAACACGTCATTTCTCATGTGCATATTTACTAGTTTAAGAAAAATTCTATGACATCAACTGGTGATTCCACCAGATTCTGCTTATTTCAATCATGACCTTCCACCTCAATCGAATATCTCATTTTATTTTCCACATAAATCATATTGAAGCTCCAATCCAAATGTAGCAACTCGTCGTACATTTTAGTATATACTAGAGGTTACAATTTTACGTAAATCCAATAACATTATATATATATAATTGATAGTAACGATCGAACTGTCATTTTGAGCCCTATCGTGTCGTTCAACGGTTTTAGGCCTTGAGTAACTTCACTTCAGGTATTATGACTTGTACATGTGATCAGAATTGAATTTCGGGAAGTTCAGAGTTGATTTGGAAAGAAGATTCTAGTTTCGGAAGCTTTAAGTTGGAGGAATTGACTAAGGTTTGAATTTTGAGTAAACGACCTCGGAATAGGGATTTGAAGGTTCCACATGTTCATATGATGATTTTGGACTTGGGCGTATGTCCGGATCGGATTTTGGATGATCCGGGAGCGTGTCGGCGCCTATTGTGGAACGTTGGCATTTCGAAAGAATTTCATCAATTTGGGTTGAAGTGTATTTTAATGTTATCGATGTTCGTTTGGAATTTCGATCCTGGGAATAACTCCGTATGGTGATTTTGGTCTTAGGAGCGCGTCCGGATGTGATTTTGGAGGTCTGTAGGTCATTTGGCGAAAGTTGAAAGTTGAAGGTTTTTTGAAGTTTAATCGGGATTGGACTTTTTGATATCAGGTTCATCTTGCAATTCCGGAAGTTGGAGTAGGTCCCTAATGTCAAATGTGACTTGTGTACAAAATTTGAGATCAATCGGACGTGATTTGATAGGTTTCAGCTGTGGAAGTTAGAAGTTCAATAGTTTATTAGGCTTGAATCGAGGCGCAATTCGTAGTTCTAATATAATTTGGTATGATTTGAGGCCTCGAGCAGGTCCATGTTATGTTATGAAGAGGGTCAGTGTGATTGAACGGGGTCCCGGGGGCCTCAGGTGTGTTATGGATGTCTTTGGGTTGTATCACGCTCTTATTTGATGTTTCAACATCGTTTCTTGGGACATAAAGGGTAAAATATTAAGCAAACGACCTTTGATTGATGATTGGATTAAACTATTATATCCATATTGTAATTACGCAGTCATAGCAACAGGAATTACTGAATTCTGATGCCGTATGACAGAGTTATGTCCATTTCCGTATCGGGGAAGATTGCTGGTTTCTGCCGCGGACATTATTATTCGCGAAAGCGAGGGAGGTCCGGCGAAAGCGAAGAAGGAAAATTGGGTTGACTGGTTAATGCAAAGAATGGTTTTCCCTTGAAAGCGAAAAAGAAAAATCGCATGGATAGTGTTTTAAACTGAGAATTTTAGTATTTTGGGATATCTTGAGTTCTAGAGCTTCGTTTGAGGTGATTTTTGCGGCTTTGGTCTCGTCTCAACAAGGGGGTAAATATTATACGTTTAAATTTATGTTTCTCTGTGATTATTTCCATTGGTTATTAATTTTATCCGTGTTTGAATTATAGAAATTGGGATTTTGAGCCCCAAATTTGAGAAATGGAAAATCCTTGATTTGAGGGTCGATTCATGGACGAAATTGGATAATTTTATGGATATAGACCATATGAGTTATGGGTAATATTTAGTTTCAATAATTTTTGGCATCTGGGCACGTGAGCCTAAGGGTTGACTTTATTGACTTTTCGAGCGGAGTTGGGAATTATTATAAATTGGTTTATTATGAGTATTAGAGTATATTTTTATGGTTTGCACATTGGTTGACTAGTTTTGGAGTGACGGGCACCGATTTGAGGTGTTAGAACAGCGTTGGAGCCGGTTATGGAACTTCAGAGCGAGATAAGTCTCATTTCTAACTTTATGAGGGGGAAACTACCCCCTAGGTGTTGTAATTGATATGTGTTACTTTTTGCGGGGGCTACATACGCATGAGGTGACGAGAGTCGGTACGTAGTTACATTCATGTTATTGTCTGGGTAGATTCAGGTTCACGCCAGGCTATAACTGTACTATTTGGGTTATCTCTTTCTTATTAAATTCTTTTACTTCACATTACAACTTGAGACTAAACCGACGTAGAGTGACAGACTTGCTATTGTAGAGATTTGACGAGTTTTCGTGGTTAGCCGAAAAATAATTGTACTCCTCTTTCGAATTTCTCCCGTGTTATGCGTTCTCATCGAAAGGTTTCCTCAAATCTCCTTATAACTCACATGTTCCTTCCTGAGTTGGGTCAAGGACTCGTCAAAGCTTCATATTCTAGTAGGATCGGGCCATTTTCCTCGGCGAGATAGATACATCTATGGTTCGTGACGTTCGACTCTCGGCAGTGCATATATTATGATGGGATCAGGCCGTTCGCCTCGGCAGGATTATGTACCACACTCTCATGGGAGCGAGCCGTTCGCCTCGGTAGTGTAATAGATTTATCTATGGTTCATGTCATTTGACCCTCGGCAGTGCACATATTATGATGGGATCAGGCCGTACGCTGCGACATTTCTATAAAATACTCTCATGGAAATCGTGTGTAATATCTGATAAGAAGTCAGTGTATCTATGAGTATTCCTAATTTAAATTATGACAGCCTATCTGATGAGGTCCATTATATATATATGCTCCAGTTAAGGAGGTAATTGTAAATTGACAAACTATCAGGTGCGAGTGGGTGTGCGCATCTGCGAGCCTACAGGAGCGGGCAGTTATCCGCAGAAGCGGAAGAGAGGAGCTCTGGCACTGGCCGCTGGTGCGAGGTCTTTTCTGCACCTACAAGGTCGCATAAGCGGATAGGGAGTGTAGGTTCGGAGATGGGGATTTAAGTGATTTTCCGCAGATGCAGAGATTTTTGCGCAAAAAGCGGCACCGCAGGTGCGCCTTTTGAGTCGTAGGTGCGAAAAACTTGGGCAGAACCTATAAATCGAAGACTTCGCAAATTTTTGCTCATTTTTACCATTTTCAAGTCGTACCCTGGAGCTTTTGGGATGATTTTTAAAGGGGATTCAAGGGGTTTTCACTGAGGTAAGTTACTTGAGATCTAATACTCCTAGCTATGGTGTTTTCCCGTTGTTTTCTCATCTAACTAGTGGGATATAAGAGTAAAAATAGGGGATTAGGGCTTGTGATTTTGGAGAGTATAATTTGGGGATTTGAGGGACCAAATGATGTCGAATTTTGATAAATTTAGTATGGTTAGACTCGTGAGTGAATGGGCTTCCGGGTTTTGTGACTTTTGTCAGGTTTCCAGACGTGGGTTCGCGGGGCCGGGTTTGAGTAAATTTCGGGATTTCACCTATAATTTGATATTGTTCTTGTGGATTTGGTCCCTTAGCCTAAATTGATTGTGTTGTATTACTCGTGACTATATTCGGGACGTTTGGAGGCCGAATCAAGAGGCAAGGTCATCACGGAGTAGGACTTTTCTTGGTTTGAGGTAAGTAACGTCTTCAAAGTTGGTTCTGAGGGTTCGAGACCCAAAGCATATGCTATGTGATTGGTAGTGAGGTGACGCACATGCCAAGTGACGAGCGTGCGGGCTTTCACCGTGAGAGTAGTGGCCTGGGTGACTCCATGGCATCTTTTAGTGACTCTATCTTGTTGATCTCCATGTTTTCATCATGTGATAAAGTAGTTGAGCCGTAAATCGTGCTAGACATCATGTTTAGGCTTTGTGCCAGTATTTTATTGACCCTTAGCGGTTGTTTTCTTGTTTTTATCTCACTAGTTTCATTTACTATTTTATACTCAGTCATGATCATGTATATTTATATCATGTCTTAGTCTCAATTATTTATTGATTTGTCATACCATTTTCGGGTTATTTTAATGACATTGTGAGCCCGTGGTGAGACTGGAGAGTTGATGACCGAGTGAGGCCGAGTGCCTGGTTGTGAGTGAAAGTTATGGGACCGGGATGCACACCGCATCGGTTATATTGATGATTATGATAGAGCTTGGGCTGTAGAAGCCCCTCCGGAGTCTGTAACACCCCCCAGTGAGCGCGGTTGATATGATTGAGGGATGGATCTTCCCTGGACATGGATCTTGTCCGATGTACTTATTACGTGGAGATGGATCTTCTCCATAGGGATGGATTTCCCTTAGTCCTCGGTACTGGATGACCTATGGTCAGCATTGTGTATATATTCCGGGATGGATCTTCCCTGGGCCAGTTGAGCCATATGCAGTACCAAGTGGTTGAGATAACGAGAGTGAGGGAATTGAGGCTGATACTATGGTACATCATTTTCAGTATATGTATTGCCATGTAGTGACAGTAGAGTTGTCTTCAATACACTGTTCGACATTTCTTTGCTTCCAGTTATGAATTGCCTAAACTATTTTAAGAGCATCTCTATGTTTTCGTACATTTATTTCATGTTATTTGCACCGACTGAGTTCGTCACTATTTTTAGTCCATAGTTTGGAAATGTTACTTGCTCAGTTGGTGTGCCCACATTACTCCCTGCACCTTGTGTGTAAATCCAAGCATTTTTGGGCACGACAGCTGCTGCTGATTTTCTGCATTGGAGTCAGGGACTATTGAGGTAGCTGCACGATGTTTGTGGACCTCGATCTTCTCTTCCTTAGCTTATTGTACTTTGATGTTTAAGTTGATAGACATTTTGCGGACTATGTTCGGCTACTAGACGCTCATGTACTCAGTGACACCCCAATTATTCGGACAATTGTGTCGTATTTTGGGTAACTTTGTGTTTAAATGAGATTTTATTAATGTTAAACCTTTCCTCTGTTAAATTTAAAAGGTGTTTTACTGTAATGAAAAAAAATGTTAGATTTAGGCTTGCCTAGTTTCACGATAGACGCCAACACGACCGGGTAGGTTTTTGGGTCGTGACAAGCTCGTATTAGAGCCTAGGTTACATAGGTGTCACGATTCATGAGAAGGATTAGTAGAGTCTTACTGATTGGTACGGAGACGTCTGTACTTATCTTTTAGAGGCTGCAGAACCTTTAGGAAAATCTCACATTCTTGAATTCTTGTCGTGTGAATATATTGATTCTGGTAACTAAACTTTTGTTGTTTCATTCTCTCAGCATGGTGATTAGCCGCCGGTACCACCAGCCACGGCCACGAGAGGCCGAAGGTGCGGTCGAGGCTATGGTAGGGGTAGAGGTGCAGCCCGAACATCAGCTGAGTCAGTACCTGCAGACTCTCCAGTTTCTCCAAACCAGGTCCACGTCGTAGGTGTCTCGGCAGGACCAGCTCAGGCACCACCTATGCCTATTATGATTCCTGGCCTTCATGAGGCCCTAGCTTAGATCCTGTCACTATGTACTGACCTTGATCAGGCAGTCTTTATTTCTATATTTCTACGGCCGCAGATACTTCTTAGGCAGGGGGAGGCACTCGGACTCCCCCCGCCAGCACACCTGAGCAGGTTGTTCAAGGACTCCATACACTTAGGGCACCACCAGCCCAGTTGGTTATATCTGCTCAGAACTATGTGGTTCCTGTTATACATGAGGACGAGCAGCGTTGATTGGAGAGGTTTGGGAGACTCCAGCCTCCATCGTTTAGTGGTGACGGTAAGGATGCACAAGATTTTTTGGATAAGTGTGTGAGGATGCTCTGTACATCAGGCATTCTTGAGACCAGTGGGGTCTCATTCACTACCTTCTAGTTCTCCGGGGATGCATTCAGTTGGTGGGGGGCTTATGAAAGGCGTAGGTCAGTTGGTGCAACAACCTTTACCTGACAACAATTCTCTATTATCTTTCTGGAGAAGTTTGTGCCTCAGTCCCGCAGAGAGGAGTTGCACAGACAGTTTGAGCAACTTCGTCAGGATGATATCTCTGTGACACAGTATGAGCTGCGATTCTCAGAGTTGGCCCGTCATGCTATCTGGCTGGTTCCCACAGACAGGGAGATGATCAGGAGGTTTATAGATGGCCTCACTTTTCAGCTTCAATTTCTTATGACCTAAGAGAGAGTGTCTGGTGCTACTTATGATGAGGTTGTCGATATTGCTCGGCATATTGAGATGGTTCGCAGTCAGGAGAGGGTTGAGAGAGATACCAAGAAGCCGCATGGACAGGGTGGATTTAGTGGTGCTCCTTCTAGGGGTCAGTTCCAACAAAGTAGAGGTCATCCCTTCAGGCATGCTCAGACGGCTCGCTCAACGCACCCGGATGCATCTTCCGGTCATGGACCCCATGGTTATCAGCAAGGCAAGACATCATTCAATGCACTAACAACTCAGAGTTTGTCTCATGCACCATCAGCTCAGGGCTCATCTGTGTCAGGACCTTCTAACGGTTATTCCAGTGCTTGGGGTTCCCTTCAGTCCCCACCGCCCTTTGTAGGGAGATGTTTCTTTGAGTATGGAGACTTGGGTCATATTAAGAGGCATTGCCCCCGCCATTCATGAGGTCCATCTCAGTAGAGGGGTCAAACATCGACTTCAACACCAGTTCCTCCACCGCACGCCCGGCTAGCTAGGGTGGAGCTCAGTCAGTTAGGGGCCGCCCGAGAGGGGAAAGCCGATCAGGGGGAGGCCATGACTATTTTTATTCCCTCCCTGCCAGACCAGATGCTATTGATTCAGATGTTGTGATTACAGGTATTGTCTCTGTTTGTCACAGAGATGCCTTTATATTATTTGACGCTGGTTCCACTTATTCATATTTTTCCTTGTAGTTTGCTCATTTTTTAGATATGCCCCGTGAGTCTTTAGTTTTATCTGTTCATGTATCTACTCCTATGGGCGATACTATTGTTTTGGACCGTGTATATCGGTCATGTGTGGTGATTATTAGGTGTTTGGAGACCCGAGTGGACCTTTTTCTGCTCAGTATGGTTGACTTCGATGTGATATTGGGTAAGGATTGATTATCTCCATACCATGTTGTTCTTGATTGTCATGCTAAGACGGTGACGTTGGCGATGCCGGGATTTTTGAGGGTTTAGTGGAGCGGTTCTATAGAGTATGTGCCTAGTAGGGTGATTTCATATTTGAAGGCTCAACATATGGTTGAGAAGGGTTTTCTATCCTATTTGGCTTTTGTGAGGGATGTTAGTGTGAGACTCCTCCCATTGATTCTATTCTCATGGTACGGGATTTTCCAGATGTGTTTCCTGCAGACCTGCCGGGCATGCCTCTTGACAAGGATATTGACTTTAGTATTGATTTGGTGCCGGGAATGCATCCCATTTCTATTCCACCGTATCATATGTCGCCGGAAAAGTTGAAGGAGTTGAAAGAACAACTTTAGGAACTCCTTAATAAGGGGTTTATTCGGCCTAGTGTGTCTCTTTGGGGTGCACCGGTTCTGTTTGTAAAGAAGAATGATGGTTCCATGAGGATGTGCATTAAATACAGGCAGTTGAACAAGGTCACAATCAAGAGCAAGTATCCTTTTCCTCGTATTAATGATTTATTTGACCAACTTCAGGGAGCGGGGGTGTTCTCCAAGATTTATTTGAGGTTCGGGTATCACCAGCTAAAGATTCGGGATTTAGATATTCTTAAGACAACTTTTAGGACACGTTATGGCCATTATGAGTTCTTGGTGATGTCTTTTGGGCTGAACAATGCCCCAGTAGTGTTCATGCATTTGATGAACAGTGTATTCCAGCCCTATTTGGACTCGTTCATTATTGTATTCATTGATGACATCCTGTGTACTCTCGTAGCCAGGAGGAGCATGCTAAGCATTTGAGGATTGTATTAAAGAGATTGAGGGAGGAGAAGCTTTATGCAAAGTTCTCCAAGTGTGAGTTTTGGCTCGGTTCAGTAACATTCTTGGGGCACGTGGTGTCCAGTGAGGCTATTCAGGTGGATCCGAAGAAGATAGAGGCGGTGCAGAGTTGGCCTAGATCATCCTCAGCCACGGAGATTAGAACTTTTCTTGGTTTGGCAGGTTATTACCGTCCCTTTGTGGAGGGATTTTCATCTATTGCATCGCCCTTGACCAAATTGACCCAAAAGGGTGCTCCTTTAAGGTGGTCGGACGAGTGTGAGGAGAGATTTCAGAAGCTCAAGACTTCCTTGACCACATGTCCAGTGTTAGTTCCGCCATCAGCTTTAGGTTCTTACACCGTGTATTGTGATGCCCCGAGGATAGGTATTGGATGTGTTATGATGCAGGAGGGTAAGGTGATTTCCTATGCCTCGCACCAGTTGAAGACCCATGAGAATAACTATCATGTCCATGATCTTGAGTTAGCAACAAATGTTCACGCCTTGAATATTTGGCGTCATTATTTGTATGGGGTTCATTGTGAGATCTATACTGATCAACGGAGTTTGCAGTATTTTTTTAAGCAGAAAGATCTTAATTTGCATCAGCGGAGATGGTTAGAGCTTCTTAACGACTATGATATCACTATTTTGTACCATTCGGGGAAGGCCAATATGGTGGCCGAAGCTTTGAGTCACCGGGTGGAGAGTTTAGCATATCTTCTGGCAGTAGAGAGACCCTTGGCATTGGATGTTCAGGCCTTAGAGGGCCAGCTTGTTATATTGAATACTTCGGAGCCGAGTCGGGTATTGGCTTGCGTGGTCTCCATGTCTTCTCTTTATGACCATATCAGGGAGTGTGAGTATGATGGCCCCACCTTCTTGTTCTTTAGGACAGGGTTCAGAGAGGTGATGCTAGGGATGTGACTATTGGTGATAATGGCGTGTTGAAGATGTAGGTCCAGATATGTGTGCCTAATGTAGATGGGCTCCGGGAGTTTATTCTTGAGGATGCCCACAGCTCGCGATATTTCATTCATCCGGGTGCCGCAAAGATGTACCAGGATTTGAGACAACACTGTTGGTGGAGGCGGATGAAGAAAGACATAGTTGGGTTAGTAGCTCGGTGTCTCAACTGTCAGCCTGTTAAGTATGAGCATCAGAGACCGGGTGGCTTGATTCAGAGATTAGAGATCCCGGAATGGAAGTGGGAATGGATCACTATGGACTTGTAGTTGGGCTCCCACAGACTTCAAGGAAGTTTGACGCTATTTGGGTTATTGTGGATCGGCTGACCAAGTGCGTGCATTTCATTCTAGTTGGTACTACTTACACTAAAGAGTGGTTGGCTGAGATCTATATTTGAGGGATTGTTCGCCTGCATGGTGTCCCAGTTTCCATTATTTCAGATAGGGGTACTGAGTTTACATTGCAGTTTTGGAGGGCCGTGCAGTGAGAGTTGCTTACTCAGGTTGAGTTGAGCATAACTTTTGACCCTCAGACGGACAGACAGTCCAAGCGTTCTAATAATATTGGAGGACATGTTTCACGCTTGTGTCATTGACTTTGGGGGTTCATGCGACTAGCTTCTTCCGCTCGGGGAGTTTTCATATAACAACAGTTATCAGTCGAGTATTCAGATGACTCCATACGAGGATTTATATGGGCGGAGGTGTAGATCCCCGGTAGGATGGTTTGATCCAGGTGAGGCTAGGCTCTTGGGTACATACTTGGTCCAGGATGCATTAGAAAAGGTGAAATTGATTAAGGAGAGGCTTCGCACGATGCAGTCTAGGCAGAAGAGCTATGCGGATAGGAGGGTCCGTGATGTGTCTTTTATGGTTGGGGAGAAGGTTTTTTTGAATGTATCACCATGAAGGGTGTTATGAGGTTTGGGAAGAGGGGAAAGTTGAGCCCCCGGTTCATTGTTCCTTTTGAGGTGCTTCAGAGGATATGGGAGGTGGCTTATAAGCTTGCCTTGCCACCCAGTTTGTCGAGTGTGCATCCGGTATTTCATGTTTCTATGCTCTGGAAGTATGTTGGAGATCCTTCCCATATTTTGGACTCCATCACCGTTCAGTTGTAGGGTGATATGACTTATGATGTGGAGCCGGTGGCCATTTTCGGTTAGTAAGTTCGAAAGTTGAGGTCAAAGGACATAACTTTAGTGAAGGTGCAGTGGAGAGGTTAGCCTGTGGAGGAGGCCACCTGGGAGACCAATCTAGAGATGCGGAACATATATTTACACCTAGTCGAGACTCCAGGTATGTTTCTAGACCCGTTCGAGGACGAATATTTATTTAAGAAGGGGAGGATGTAATGACCCGACCGGTCGTTTCGAGAGTTATAGCCCCTTTTTCCCCATTTATGCCTCTTTTTGTGTTATTCGGCTATATTGTGTTATACCGGGTTAGTTAGTTCCGTTCCGGAGTGGTTTTGGAGTGAATTGAGATACTTAGTCTCTTCCAGATAAGATTAAGTTAGAAAAGTCAACTGAATGTTGACTTATGGGTAAACGATATCGAATTCGAATTTTTATGGTTCCATTAGCTCCGTTAGGTGGTTTGGACTTAGGAGCATGTCCGGAATATGATTTGGAGGTCCGTAGTAGAATTAGGCTTGAATTGGTGAAAGTTGAAATTTGGGGATTTTGGTCGATAGTGGAAAAATTTGATATCGGGGTCGGAATGGATTAACAGAAGTTGGAGTACGTTCGTGGTGTCATTTGTGACGTGTGTGTAAAATATGATGTCATTCAGATGTGGTTTGGTAAGTTTCGGCGTCGTTTGCGGAATTTGGAAGTTTAGAAGTTCTTAGGCTTGAATCCGAGGGTAATTTAGTGTTTTGATGTTGTTTTGAGTGATTTGAATGTTCGACTAAGTTTGTGGGGGGTTATTTGACTTGTCGTCATGTTTGGTTGAGGTCCCGAGGGCTTCGGGTGTGTTTCGGGTGGTTAATGGAACAATTTTGAAGTTTGGAGAATTGCTAAAGTTGGCCTGTTGCTGGTGTAATCGCACCTGAGAGGGTACTGCCGCAGGTACGACGCTGAAGGTGCAGTGGAATTGACGCAGGTGCATAAGTGTATTGGATTGGGGAATACCGCAAGTGCGAGTGGGCATGCGCATCTGCGAGCCTGCAGAGGCGGGTAGTTGTCCGCATAAGCGGAAGAGAGGAGGTCTGGCAGTGGCCGCAGGTGCGAGGTCTTTCCGCACCTGCGAGGTCGCAGAAGCGGATAGGGAGCGCAGGAGCAGAGATGGAGATTTAAGTGATTTTCCGCAGATGCGGAGATTTTTGCGCAAAAGCGGCATCCACGTGCGCAGTTTGTGCCGCGGGTGAGAAAAGCCAGGGCAGAACCTCTAAATCAAACACTTCGCGAATTTTTGCTCATTTCCACCATTTTCAAGTCAGACCTTTGGAGATTTTGGGTTGATTTTTGAAGGGGGTTCAAGGGGTTTTCACTGAGGTAAGTTACTTGAGCTCTAATACTCCTAGCTATGGTGTTTTCCCGTTGTTTTCTCATCTAATTAGTGGGATTTAGGAGTAAAAATAGGGGGTTAGGGCTTGGGATTTTGGAGAGTGTAATTTGGGGATTTGAGGGACCAAATGATGTCGTATTTTGATAAATTTATTATAGTTAGACTCGTGAATAAATGGGCTTTCGGGTTTTGTGACTTTTGTGGGGTTTCGAGATGTGGGCCCACAGGGCGGGGTTTGAGTAAATTTCGGGATTTGGCCTATAATTTGATATTGTTCTTTTGGATTTGATCCCTTAGCCTAAATTGATTGCGTTGTATTACTCGTGGCTAGATTTGGAAAGTTCGGAAGCCGAATGGAGAGGCAAGGGCATCTCGAAGTAGGACTTTGCTTGGTTTGAGGTAAGTAACATCTTCAAACTTGGTTCTAAGGGTTCGAGACCCAAAGTATATGCTATGTGATTGGTATTGAGGTGACACACACGCCAAGTGACGGGCGTGCACCTTGAGAGTAGTGGTCTGGGTGGCTCCATGGCACCTTTTAGTGACTCTATCTTGTTGATCTCCATGTTTTCATCATGTGATAAAGTAGTTGAGCCATAAATCGTGCTAGACATCATGTTTAGGCTTTGTGCCGGTATTGTTTGGACCCTTAGCGGTCATTTTCTTGCTGTCACCTCACTCGTTTCATTTACTATTTCATACTCAGTCATAATCATCCATTTTTATATCATGTTTCAGTCTCAATTATTTATTGATTTATCATATACCGTTTCCGGGTTATTTTCATGACATTGTGAGCCCGTGGTGAGAGGTGATGGCTGAGTGAGGCCGAGTGACTAGTTGTGAGTGACAATTATGGGACCAGGCTGCACGCCGCAGCAGTTATATTGATGATTATGATAGTGATTGGGCTGTAGGAGCCCCTCTGGATTCTGTAACACACCCCAGTGAGTGCAGTTGATATGATTGAGGGATGGATCTTCCCTGGACATAGATCTTTTCCGATGTACTTATTACCCGGAGATGGATCTTCTCCATAGGGCTGGATTTCCCTTAGTCCTCGGTACTGGATGACCTATGGTCAGCGTTGTGTATATATTCCGGGATGGATCTTCCCTGGATCAGTTGAGCCATATGCAGTACCGAGTGGTTGATATAACGAGAGTGAGGGAATTGAGGCTGATACTATGGTGCATCATTTTCAGTATATGTATTGGCATGTAGTGAGTTCGGCATTGCTTTACTTCCAGTTATGAATTGCCTAAATTGTTTTAAGAGCATCTCTATGTTTTGGTACATTTATTTCATGATATTTTCACCAGTTGAGTTCGTCACTATCTTAAGTTCCTGGTTTGGACATGTTACTTACTGAGTTGGTGTACTTACGTTACTCCATACCTTATGTGCAGATCCAGGCATTTCTGGGCACGAAAGCGGCTGCTGATTTTCTGCATTGGAGTCAGGGACTATTGAGGTAGCTGCACTACATTCGCAGACCTCGATCTTCTCTTCCTTAGATTATTGTACTTTGATTTTTAATTCTATAGACATTTTGAGGACTATGTCCAGCTACTAGACGCTCATGTACGCAGTGACGCCCCGATTATTGGGACAGTTGTGTCGTATTTCGGGTAACTTTGTGTTTAAATGGGCTTTTATTAATGTTAAACCTATCTGCTGTTAAATTTAAAAGGTGTTTTACTGTAATGAAGGAAAAATGTTTGATTTAGGCTTGCCTAGTTTCACGATAGGTGTCATCACGATCGGGTAGCTTTTTGGGCCGTGACAAGATTTGATGAGCTTTCCTGATTAGCCGCGGAATAATTGTACTCCTCTTACGAATTTCTCCTGAGTTATGCATTCTCATCAAAAGGTTTCCTCAAAGCTCCTTATAACTCACATGTTCCTTCGTGATTAGGGTCAAGGACCCGTGAAAGCTTCTTATTCTAATGGGATCGGGTCGTTCGCCTCAGCAGGATTGATGCATCTATGGTTCTTGTCGTTCGACCCTCTGTAGTGCACATATTATGATTAGGATCGGACGTACGCCTCAACATTTCTATAAAATACTCTCACGGAAATCATGCATAATATCTTACAAGAAGTTAGTGTACTATGAGTCTTCTGGATTTGGATTATAACAACCTATATGGTGAGGTCCATTATATATATATATATATATATATATATATATATATATATATATATATATATATATATATATATATATATATATATATATATATATATATATATATATATATATATATATATATGCTCCGATTGAGGAGGTAATTGCTAATTGAGAGCTTGAGCCTATTGTAGAGAGGAGGACCGTATCACGTATATATACTTGTTTAATCGTTTATTTACTCTGCCCCATATCTGTTTACTTCTTACTATATATGTCTTGTTGGACTAGTAAGTGTCGATGTCGACCCATCGTCACTACTTCTATGGGGTTAGGCTAGATACTGACTGAGTACACGTTGATTTACGTACTCATGCTACACTTGCTGCACATTTTTGTGCAGGTATATATATGTCTGGTGATCTTTTGGGCACAAAGGCGTAACTAATGCGGGGACTTACCGTGAGCTGTATTTCATGTTACGTCTGCAGCCTGCAGAGTCTCCATCAGAGTTATTTGTATTCTCCTGTCTAATCTGTATCTCATACAGATGTTGTATTTTATTATATTTCCTAGTTGATGCTCATGCACTTGTGACCGAATTTTGGGGATGCTTATGGGTTGTCCTTTATTGTAGTTGTGAAAACATTATTAATAACGCTGTAACTTCTATTTCTTACTATTTAATTGACGAAAATTATGATTTCAAAAATACTAAAATGAGTCATTAGTTAAACTTTCATTGTTGGCTTGCCTGATGGCGATATTAGGCGCCATCACACCCTCTAGTGAATTTTGGGTCGTGACACACACACACACATACATATATATATATATATATATATATATATATATATATAAACATTCACTAGATGTCTATAGATATTTAATTGTGAAGTCAATTATTGATATAATATGTCAATAATTGATATAATATTAATTTGAGATCCAAAAACTTCAAATCCTGAATCAGCTTCTAGTATATATGAACTTTATAAATTGAATAACGATATATCTGTCAACAATTAACATAATACATGCATTGTAACTTGTAAGCAACGCATCTTGGAAGATGTAAGGTTGAATCCATTCGACTCCATTATTGCCATGCACCTCCCTCCTTTTTCTTCCTTATTCATCCTTCTTATTTCCACTGCCTTATATACACACAAGATATAAAAAATGTCAAAACAAAATGTCGTGTTTTTTTAATCATAATTTTAAATGTCGAAACTGAAATGGGTGAATTAATATATTTTTAAGTGTTACTGTTGTTCCTCCTTAAATTGATCTCTACTCAGTATTTATCTAATATTAGATTCCTCTTACAACTTATTTTGGCAAAATTATAACTCCGACCTCAAATTGATCATTTAGTTTATAAAACAACATGAACATTGTTTAGAGAGAAGAGAAAAAAAACTATTAGAATATAATCTAAGTTAAATACACTAACAATCGTAATGAATTTTCGTTAGTGTAAGGAAATCTGCTATAGCAATTTATTATCCTATTTTGTTGTTTAGAATGTTATACTTACTAATATTGTTATAGGTTAACTTAATCTGATGGTGTAAAATATTTATGCACATTGTGTGTTCAGAACTTAAACTTATCACAAAGTGAAGGAACAAGAAGTTGTACCTGTAGGGACTAGGATAGCTATAGTTGGATCGCAGCAAAACAAGTAGTAGAACTTCATCTCAATTACTCCAACAATGTGAAAACTCAGGCTAATTTATTGAAGTTACCTTTACTTCACTCTCCATGGCCATATTAACACGATACTGTCCATGGCCAAACTTCAAATTTCTTAACTCTACTAGTCTCTCAACCAATAATCTAAAAATACACCCAAGCCCCTCGGGACTCCAAAGCAAAAGTGCGCACCAGCCTAAAAACATCATACGAACTTGCTCACGCGATCAAATCGTCAAAATAACACATAAAACTACGAATTGAAGACCAAATCAAACAAAATTTTCAAGAAAGCTTTGAAATCTCTATTTTTACCAGCGGACGTTCGAATCACGTCAGACCGACTCTGTTCACAAATTTCATAGCTAAGTCAAAAATATTATATTGGACCTGTACGGGAATCCGGAACCAAAATACAGACCCGGTATCAACAAGGCCAAACATCAACAAATTCTTAAAAACATTAAATTTTCAGACTTTTAATTTTCAACAAAAATTCATAACTCGGGCTAGGGACCTCCGATTTTGATTCTGGACATACGCCCAGGTCCCATATTTCTATACAGACCCACCGGGATTGTCAAAACACCGATCCAGGTCCGTTTACAAAAAATATTGACCGAAGTCAACTCAAATGAAGTTTTTAGGCAAAATTTCTTATTTTTATCATATTTTAACATACAAGCCTTCTGGTCCAATACTCGGACTACGCACGCAAATTGAGGAAGGCTAAAATGAGGTTCTAAAGGCTTCACAATACATAATTTGGTTCTAAAACATAAGATGACCTATCGGATCATCATATTCTCCACCTCTAAAATAATTGTTCGTCCTCGAAGGGACATAGAAAAGTACCTGAACTGGAGAATAGGTGGGGATATATACTCTGCATGAGCGACTCAGACTCCCAAATAGCTTCCTCGACGGGGTGACCTCTCCACTGCATTTGGACCGAAGGATAACTCTTCGACCTCAACTGACGAACCTGCTGGGATAGAATGGCCATCGGCTCCTCCTCATTAGCCAAATACTTGTCCAACTGGATAGAGCTGAAATCTAACACATGGGACGGATCACAGTGATACTTCCGGAGCATGGACACATGGAACACTGGATGAACTGCTGATAACCCTGAATGAAAAGCAAGCCTGTAAGCCACCTCTCCAACTGTCTCAAGAATCTCAAAAGGTCCGATATACCTAAGGCTCAACTTTCCCTTCTTCCCAAATCTCATGACACCCTTCATGGGTGATACCCGGAGCAACACTCTCTCCTCGACCATGAATGCAACATCACGAACTCTACGGTCGACATAACTCTTCTTCCTAGACTGATCTGTGTAGAGTCGATTGCGAATAATCTTGAACTTATCCAAGGCATACTGTACTAGATTTGTACCCAACAACCGAGCCTCCCCAGCTCGAACCACCCAACTAGCGACCTACACCGCGTACCATATAATGCCTCAAAGAGAGCCATATAGATGCTCGACTGGTAGCTGTTGTTGTAGGCGAACTTTGCAAGGGGAAAGAACTGATCCCACGATCCCCCGAATCTATAACACATCCACGAAGCATATCCTCCAAGATCTGAATAGTGCGCTTAGACTGTCCGTCCATCTGAGGATGAAACGATGTGCTCAACTCAACCCGCATGCCCAACTCATGCTATACTTCCCTCCAGAAGTGCGAGGTGAACAACGTACCTCGATCAAAAATAATAAACACGAGCACACCGTGAAGACGGACGATCTCGCGGAAATAAATCTTTGCCAACCACTCCAAAGAATAGGTAAATTTCATAGGAATGAAATGCGCTGACTTAGTCAACCTGTCCACAATGACCCAAACGGCGTCGAACTTCCTCTCAGTTCGTGGGAGTCCAACAACGAAGTCCATAGTGATATGCTTCCACTTTCACTCAAGAATCTCCATCCTCTGAAGCAAACCTGTCACGACCTGAACTCCCATTGTCAGGACCGTGATGGCACCTAACGCTGCACTTGCTAGGAAAGCCAACATTAGAGATATACAACTAAAAATCTTGAAACTTGAGAAGAATTACTACGATTCAACACAAGATAAATTATTAAAGAAGCGAAAATTCATAATAACACTATGCATATGATATGTGTATATATATTTATCTACCCATGATCTGGAGTCACAAATCACGGACTACTATTATTTATCTATGAGTATTTGGGTGAAAGAAAAGTGTACAACTATTTTTGAACTAAAGAAAAGCAGTAGAAGAGCATATAGGAGGGGACTCCAGGAACATGCGGATGCCGGCAAATCTACCTTGGGTCTCCTGAATAGAAGTCAGCTACAAATCTCAGAGTCTGCTCAGACCGATACTTGGATCTGCACAGAAAGTGCAGAATGCAATATCAGTACAACCGGTCCCATGTAATGGTAAGTGTCGAGCCTAACCTCAGCAAAGTAGTGATGAGGCTAGGACACGACACCCACTAACAACCTGTACAGTATAATCATACACGTAGCAATAACAACAAATAAAGAAACATGACAGAAAATATTTGGAGGGGACATGCTGAGGGGTTAACAGTATAAGAAATCGAAAACAGTGATATAACCGGATAAATCAAAATGCATTAAACAAATAAAACAAGTCGGTACGGTAAAAGAAATTTCACGGCATCACCCTTCCTGCTTTTACTCTCAACCTCACCATATGCAACAATAAAATGGCATGGCATCACCCTTCGTGCTTTACACTCTTCCTCACTATATAAAATAAAGAAATGGCACGGCATCATCCTTCGTGCTTTTCAATCTTCCTCATAATATGAAATAAAGTAATGGCACGACATCACCCTTCGTTCTTTACACTCTTCCTTACCATATGAAATAATGCATGGCACGACATTATCCTTCGTGCTTTACACTCTTACTCACCAATCAAAGAATCAATAATAACTGATAGATAAAAATATCACAAGGAAATCAGTATTTCATCAATGATTAATATTACAATATAAATCTCAACCTTGAGCCAATATTCAACAGTTACCCAATCTCAGTAAAACCGGATAGAAGTTACTCACATCACAAATGGCTATGCTAAGCATGGACAACATGATTAAAGACTACAACAATTGCAAGAATAGAACTCACTCGCATGCTATGACTCGATAACAACATATAGGTGCTCGTCACCTCTCCTATACATTGTATTCAACAACCAAAACACGTAGAAAATAAGCACATAATACCTAATCCCTCAAGACAAAGTTAGACACGACACTTATCTCGATCCGCAGGCCACTCACTGCTCAAGTACTACTTTTCCTCTAGAATTCACCTCCAACCCACTCGTATCTAGTCATAATTATCTTAATACTATCAATTATCGCTAAAGAAATGAATTTCAATGCACAATTGTAGAGTTCCCAAATTTTCCCCTAAAAAGTGAAAAACGACCCCGAGCCCGAATATGTAATTAGTTCCGGAATCTGACCCCAAATCGAGGTCTAAATTCCCAAATTTACAAAATCCCCAATTCTCCTAAAATCCATAATTTCTACCCTTAAAGAACAAGATTTAGGACTAGAAATCTAATGGGAGTTGATAGAAATTGGAGGAAATGAGTTTAAAAATACAAACCTATGATGTGGTGTTGAATTCCCACTTCAAAATCGCCCAAGGTTGAGTTCTACTGAATAAGATATGAAATTTTGAACAATTCCCGTCTTTGAAGTCTGTTTTTAAAACACTAGACAGGTCTTCATCGCGTTCTCAAGAAGCTTGTCACGATCGCGAAGCTTTGGCCCTATTGGCCTACGCGTTCGCGAGGTAATCCATGCGTTCACGAAGGCATACTCCCCCCAAGACTTCCGCGTTCACGAGCCAAGTGCCACATTCGCGTAGAAGGTTACTGACCCCTCCCCCAGGTCCCTTATTCTTCGCGTTCGTGATAGACAGGCCGCGTTCGCGGTGTGTAAGACCCTCGTTTCCGCGTACACGACCTAGTCCACGCGTTCGCGTAGAGTAAAACCACCCCGCCCAATTTCCCCTTCATGATCGCGTGAGAAGCTTCGCGATCGCAAAGTACAAAATACCTACGCACTAGAAACAGCCGAAACAGCTGAAACACTAGATAGTCTAAGCCCGAAACATCCCATAGCCTATCCAAAACTCACCCAAGCCCTCGGGGCTCCAAACCAAACATGCACATAAGTCTAAAAATATCATACAGACTCGCTCGTGCAATCAAATCGCCAAAATAACACCTAAAACCACGGATTAAGCACCAAAACCATTGAAATTCTCAAGAACACCTTAAAATTACTATTTTCTCAACCGAAGGTCCGAATTACGTCAAATCAGCTCCAATTCTTACCAAATTTCATAGATAAGGTAAAAATATCATAACGGACCTGTGCTGAGCTCCGAAAAAAATACGGGCCCGATACCAACAAGGTTGAACATTAAGCAAATTCTTTAAAATCATTGATTTTCTGTAATTCAATTTTAGTCAAAAATTCATATCTCGAGCTAGGGACCTCGGAATTCCATTCGGGGCATACGCCCAGGTCCCATATTTTACTACAGGCCCATCGGGACCGTCAAAATATGGCTCCGGGTCCATTTACTCAAAACATTGACCAAACTCTACTAAAATACTTTTTAAGGGCAAAAATCATTATTTATTTAATTTTTCCACTTAAAGGCTTTCCGGAATTATGCCCTAACTGTACACGCAAATCGAGGAAGGTAAAAATAAGATTTTTAAGTCTAACAATCGCAAAAAAGAGTCCTAGAACACGAGATGACCCTTTGGTTCATCACAAAACCACTGGGCCTCTAATGTTCGTACTTCACTTGCTGACAATTTAGGCACTAAGCCACATAAGCAACTATATCCTTCTTCATTCTCTTCTACCAATAAGGATGCCGCAAGTCCTGATACATATTTGTGGTGCCCGGATTAATAGAATAACGGGAACTGTAGGCCTCCTTAAGAATCAACTCACGAAGTCCATCCACATTAGGCACACAAACACGACCCTGCATCCTCAAAACTTCATCATCACCAACAGTAACCTGCTCAGCACCACAATACCGCATTGTGTCCCTAAGGACCAACAAATGAGGTTCGTCATACTGCCGATATCTGATACGCTCGAACAAGGATGACCGAGATACTGTGCAAGCTAGAACACGGATAGGCTCTAAAATATCCAATCTCACAAACTGGTTGGCCAGCGTCCGAACATCTGATGCTAGCGGCCTCTCACCGGCTGGAATTAACACAAGGCTGCCCATACCCGCTGCCTTCCTAATCAGTGCGTCGGCCATCATATCGGCATTCCCGGGATGGTACAAGATGGTGATATCATTGTCTTTCAATAGCTCCAACCACTTCCTTTGTCTCAAATTGAGATCCTTTTTCTTGAACAAATACTGAAGGCTCCGATTATCAGTGAAAACCTCACACGACACCATATAGATAGTGCCTCCAAATCTTCAGCGCATGAACAATGACTACCAACTATAAATCATGGATAGGGTAATTCTTATCATGAACCTACAATTTCCGCGACGCATAAGAAATCACCCCGCCCACCTGCATCAATCCCCCACCGAGCCCAACACGAGAGACATCACAATATACTGTGTACAATCCTGAACCTGTGGGCAACACCAACATCGGTGCTCTAGTCAAAGCAGTCTCGAGCCTCTAAAAGATCGCCTCACACTCGTCTGGCCATCTGAACGGGGAAGCCTTCTAGGTCAACCTGGTCAACGGGGCCGCTATAGATGAAAACCCCTCCATAAACGATAATAGCCCGCCAAACCCAAGAAACTCCCGATCTCCGTAGCTGAAGTGGGTCTAGGCCAGTTCTGGAAGACCTCAATCTTCTTAGGATGTACCTGAATGCCCTCTGCTGATACTGCTGATACCCAATTTTTTCTCAAACTATTTTAAAATTTGCATATGTGCCTTCAAAATCACTTTTTATAATAACTGGTATTTTTCCATAATTCTCCATATTTTATTAATTTCTTTTCTAATTTATTCAGTATTTTAAATTCAATAATTATTCATAAGTTATATTATAAATAATTTTAAAATATTTCCTAGCTCAATACATCATTTTAATCCTATTAGGATTTAATTATTTCACAAATTAGCCAATTTGGCATTATTTAGCTATAATTACAACAATTTTTGCAGTTACAGCCTATATGTACATTTTATACCCTTATAATTCAATAATTAGTCATTTTATATTTTAATATTAGTTAATTACTTTAATTTCACTTATTTAGCATTAATTTAATTTTATATAATTATTAGCTATTTTTATTAATTATTTATCTATTTTTAATGGGTATTTAACTAATAGCCACCTTTAATTCCAATTCTAGCCTAATTTCGCCGGGACCCTGATGCGAGGCTAGAATTCATGGTTTAACATGTTATATGCCCTACATTTTATGTGCGTTAATGATAAAAATACACTTTTTATGTACATAATAGAGTTTATTTCATGTGTAGGTGAATTGGAGATGGAAACCGAGCTAAATGGATGCAAATACGTCGAAAATACGCTTGAAAGGCGAAGAGGGAACACCCTGGCCTTATCCATGCATTTTCCTCCTAAAGCCAAGCTGGCCCTGGCGTTAGGGCTGCGTTTGCCTCCTAAAGCCAGGCCTGCCCTGGCCTTAAGGGGGCGTTTGGCTAATTTCTTTAATCTAGGGTTTTGGTGGAACCCGTTGGGGGATAAACTTATTGTGATATTAATATAGTTTTGATTGGTTGATTANGGGAAACCATAACCTTAGATCTTTATTACAATTGTTTACACCTTAGCATAGTTAATCTTTAGTTTTAATCTTTAATGTTTAGTAATTTAAATAACATCAAGTGACAGTTGAGTATTCTAACATGTTGCTTGATACGTAAATTCCCTGTGGCATCGACTCTGGGCATAATACCCCGGATTATATTTGTAATGCCCGCTTAGTCTTTTATTAGACATAGTTGAGCATGATCAAATTTTAGTGCCGTTGCCGGGGAATTAACGGTATTATCAAGTGTAGCTGTAATTGTACATATTAGTAGGTTTCAAGTTTGATTTTTTATTTTATTTTAGTATTTGATTTTTATATTCTTTATTTTAGTTTTATTTGTTAAAACATGGCATCATGGAATTATGAGAGTTTGGATGTTGGTAATTCTACTTTTGATCCTCATTATGCATATTATGGAGGAAACCACCCAGAGCAAAATTATCAAAATCTTCCCGAGAGCGAGTTATGTGCACCAACTCAATCTTATGTGTGGAATGAGTGTGATATGTGTGGTGGTCAAGATGGTCACTTTCAGGGTTGTGCTTATATTTCTTATCTTCCCCCAACCCCGTACTTTGATGGTTCTTCTTTTTCTTGTGAAGTTAATAGAAACAAAGAACTCAGTGATGATGACCTGAAAAGGCTCGAAGATATGATGAATTGAATTTTGGAAAACCAGGAGGAGTTACAACTGCGGGTACAAAGGCAAGATGAAACTATTCGCAACTTGGAGGCTCAAACGAGTCAACTAGTTGAAGCTTTTAACGCTCAATATGCCAATATTATGGATGGTAACCAGGAGCAGTGTACATCAGAGATAAGAATTGAGGTTCCAATGGAGGTGTCCAAAGTAGAAACCCAGCACTCTAACCAATTAGAATTTGAGGATGCCGATGTTGAAGAAGTAGTACTAGAGTCAGCTAGGCGCGTTGAGGATACAACTTTAATCGACTCTAGTGTGATTGTTGTTGAGGATGTTGAAAGTCCTG
>ML352833.1:52584-79673 GCA_005239505.1 Nicotiana paniculata
TTAATCTTTAGTGTTAGTAATTTAAATAACATCAAGTGACAGTTGAGTATTCTAACAGCTTGCTTGATACGTAAATTCCCTGTGGGATCGACTCTGGGCATAATACCCCGGATTATATTTGCAATGCCCGCTTAGTCTTTTATTAGACATAGTTGAGCGTGATCAGACCCAACCTAATTAACTAGCCCAACTACCCAAGCCCAATTCCCAAATTACCCGACCCAATCCCCATTCCAATCTGAGCCGTTGATTATTTCAAATCAATGGTCCAGATTCACCCTTTCCATTAATAACCCCTAATGACTACCCCTCCGTCTCTCATTCACACCCCCTAATTCATCTCTCTACTCTCTCTCTATCCTAGGTTCTTGAGAACCTGCCCTCGTCTCCTCTTCTCCGATGAAGTCTGTTCATCTCCTCCGGCCATCCCCCCGCCAGAAACCATGGCCTTTCATCACCTCTTGGCCCTTGCTTCATCCCACGCCGGTATAATGATACCCTGAGGCCCTCAGGTGAACCTGGAGCGGTTCAACTCCCCCATGGTCCCTCATTCCATTTTCCGGCCACCTCCGGCCGTCTGAGTAAGAGCTATGACTTTTCCGGCTAAAGCCAACGACATTTTTAAGGGTTTTCTTGTTTCTCTGGGTTCTATGAAACTCTAACCCCTAAGATTTTCCGATTTTCTTTCAGATTTATAATAGATCTGTGTATACTTTAAGCTATTTTGTTGTTTTCTCAAAGGTTCTCTTATTTTTCTAAAACGATTCTTCGTTTTCAACTAGGGTTTTGTGATCCCGTTTTTGAATAACTTTTTCTATGGGTTTTCAGCATTATCCCAGAGTCTCTACTATGTTTTAGTGATTTGTTTAAGTTTTTCTCCTTATCTGACTCGTTGTGACGAAAACCCTAACTTTAGATGTAAACCCTAAATTTCCTGATTTTGCCTATGTGTTTGCATATATGTTTGCGTTTCAAGAGTCTTGTGACTCACTGATATTTTACCCTTTGTTATTCGTCTTTGATTTTTCTTACTTCCCTGTTTATCTCACTGTTCACTCTATAACTCTATGACCCCTTAATTTCATGTGTTAGGGTTTCTGACTTCTTGCCTAGCATGTGTGTTAATCCGTGGTAATTCCCTTCAGTTGGTATTATGCTTGTCCTAATCCTTGATTCTCAACATTTGTCAATTAACTATCTCCTGACTTATTTCTTTTCTTATAATGTGTTCATCCCGTTCATACATTGGAATTCATATTAACTAGTGTTATTTGAATCCTTGATTCACTGTGATTTGAAAGATTTCCTATGAGATATTCCTAATGATTTCGAACCTTTAGTTTATTTTTACCTCGTTCATTTACTGTTAATTGATATTATTTCCTTAATTAATGTCTTCTGAACCTAGACTCAATTGTCTACTTGATTTGGTTTGAAATTATTTCCTTATATGTCATGTGCATAAGAAATTTCCTTAATTGTGTTTACCTATTCTGGCCATTTTAGATTTGACCCCTTAATTAAGGGAGTACTGGTACTGATTTTTACAACTAATTGATTCCTTGAGTTCCACAATTACTGGGCACTCTAATTATTTCCTTATTTTTCACCTAGTTTCAAACTATATATATACTCTATTCATGCATTGACGAACACACACATTGTTCAACTCTCTCTTTTACACACATACATACTCTCTACTGTTCTCCTTATGATTACCTGCTCTTATCAGTCGGCTCCAAGCCAAGACTGATTATTCTAATTGCCTATTCTTTATTGTGTTTGTCATCACCTAACTCGTATGTCCTTAATTTAGTTTAAAGCTTCAATACAATATGTTTCTTTTGGTATTTCAATTCATCTTATTTCTGATATGCTTTTACTTATGTTTTGTTGCTCAACTTGCAATTATTATGCATACTTTGCTGCTTTAGTTCTTAATACCTCCCTCTTTAGCCTCAGCATGTTTACTACCCCCTTTGCATGTTTCAACATGATTATGCTTCCTCTCTATCTTCCTTGATTCCTAGAACACCATAATATACACTATATGTTACGTCATCTTTATGTAGTCTTGAGCACATGTTGTACCAGAACCTTTTCTTTGAACCTGTATGTGACCCTGCTTATTGTATGTTCTCCCTATATGCTTCATACTTGTCCCCTACCCCTCAGTCCCTGCTTGTGAGTGTTAAACTGATTTGGTTCTTGTTTCTTGTTCTATGTGTACTTTTCTGATCCTGAGACTCTCATTGTCTTACCCTCTTTCCTTTCAAACTGTTTTCAGTGAGTAACACTCTTCTATTGTTCTTCAAAACTTATTTTAAACAAGTTATTTTCAAAAGTTATTTTCCTACTTGATCTTTTCAAAACTATATCAAGCACTCTCACTATACTCTTAGAAGTTTAGGTTCTGCCCCTCTAATGTGTGACTGCTTTGAGGTCCCAATGAGTTCCCTCTGAACTCTGATGCATTAGAGCTGGCCTTTCCACACTACACTTACTCATTGGTCATGAAAATCTGGGTGTGAGCACTGCCCGGTATCCTACCTGGTATCCCTTGAGGTCCTTAGGGAACTCTGACACACCCGAATTATATGAAAGACTGTGAAACACCTGTTGGCATTGAGAATTATGGAGATCTTAGGCCTATTGGTAGGCTCCCTATAGTATAAATTCTTCCTTTCCTTATTCATTTATGTAATTCATGCAAATAAAATGTAATAATTATTTGGCAAACCACGATTGGGGATGGATAGTGAAAAGGGAAAAGGGTAGATATGCATGTTATAGGTATTAAAGGGTAGAAACCATGCTATTAGGTTTACGTTCCTATTCGCGCAATAAAAATCACGTTTAGGACCAACATGTGCAAATCATGCATTAGAAACCATGCTTCCTAGGTCTCATATCTACTACTTTCAGCATACCATTTTGATATTATTATATCACTTAGAAAGTCCTGGGTTAAGGAAAATAATGCTAATAACTGGTATCTTCTATAATTACGTTTTATACTGTTATGCACACTTAGAAATACTGGTCTAGGATAAGCAACACTAACATAAACTGTCACTCTTGCATCTTCTGAAATCATGCTTAATGTTGTAATTATTGTGCATTTAGAAATCCTGCTTAGGATTCTGTATATGCATCATCGGCATCCCTACATGTGCATTAGATACCATGTTTTAGGATTTCATTCATACTCGCTTAACAACACCTACTCTAACTACTGGTGCATGTAAAAGGTATAAAACACTTCACTCAGTTTCTCCAAAAACTCATAATGCCCGCACCGAGTCTGAAAAGCTATCTTAGGGACATCGGATGACCTAATCCTCAACTGATGGTAGCCAGATCTCAAATCGATTTTTGAAAACACCTTGGCACCCTTAAGCTGATCAACTAAATCATCAATCCTCGGCAATAATACTTGTTCTTGATAGTGACCTTGTTCAACTGTCGGTATTCTATGCACATTCTCAATGATCCATCATTCTTCTTCACAAACAACAGCGGTGCACCCCAGGGCGAAACACTAGGTCTAATGAATCCCTTATCAAGCAAATCCTGCAATTGTTCCTTCAATTCTTTCAACTCTGGCGGAGCCATACAGTATGGCGGAATGGAAATGGGCGAGTGTCCGGAGCCAAATCAATAAATAAATCAATATCCCTGTCGTGTGGCATCCCCGGTACGTCTGGAGGAAATACCTCTGGAAACTCACGAACGACAGGCACAGAATCCATAGAAGGAACCTCTGCACTAGAACACGAACATAAGCCAAATAGGCTAAACACCCTTTCTCGACCATATGGCGAGCCTTCATATAAGAGATAAACCTGCTGGTAGAGTGTCAAGGATTCCATCTCCACTCTAATCGAGGCAACCCCGACAAGGCTTAGGTCACCGTCTTGGCGTGACAATCCAATATAGCGTGATAAGGTGACAGCCAATCCATACCCAATATAACATCAAAATCAACCATATCGAGGAGTAGAAGGTCTACACTAGTCTCAAGACTCCCAATAGCGACCACACACAAACGATAAACACGATCTACAACAATAGCATCCCCCACAGGTGTGGACACATATACAGAGGCACTCAAAGAATCACGTGGCACAACCAAATATGAAGCAGAATAAGATGACACATAGAAGTAAGTAGACCTCGGATCAAATAGAACTGAACCATCCCTATTGCAAACTGAAACAGTACCTGTAATAACACCATCGGATGACTCAGCCTTAGGCCTGACTCGAAAGGCATAACATTGGGGATGGGCCCCACTACTCTGAACTACATCTCTAGGACGACCCCGGGCTGGCTGGCCTCCACCTCTAGCGGCTTGACCTCCACCTCTAATGGTCGGAACACCACCTATGGATGCCTGAACCCTACCTATAGCTGGCTGGGCGAGCAGTGCAGCACCCAGTGCCGGGACCATGGCACGAGAACTCTTATGCTACAAACTGCTCGATGCACGAGGGAAAATCTAGCAATGTGCCTCGGGTCACCACATGTATAACAAGAACTCGGCTGCTGTGACTGCGGGCCGTGAAATTGACCTTGTGGACCTGAATAACCACCCTGAAAACTCTGGAGTGGAGGTGCACTGATAGGAGCTGGTGGTGCACTATAGACTAGCTTATCAGAATAAGTCATATGAGGGCCATGACCACCTGGAGCACCGTGGGATGCCTGGAATGATGAATGAAATAGCCTAGGAGTATGGTCTCTACCAAAAGTGCCCCTGCCTCCATATGAGGCACCGCTGAACCCACCAGAATGAAGAGATCTCTTATCAGACCCATGACCTCCCTGAGAAAGAACTATCCCAACTCGCATGGCGACATTGGCAGCCTCCTGAAAAGAAATCTCACTCATAGTCTCCTTAGCCATCTACAACTTGATAGGCAGAACAAGTCCCTCAATAAACCTCCTCACCCTCTCTCTCTCTCTCTATCTCTATATCTCTCTATCTCTCTCTCTCTCTCTCGGTAGGGAGTAAAGGAAGAGCATGACGGGCCAAATCCACAAAATGGGTCTCATACTGAGTAACAGTCATACTTCCCTGCTCAAGACGCTCTAACTGACGGCGATGCTCCTCTCTCAATGTAATAGGGAGAAACTTCTCCAAAAAGAGCTGAGAGAACTGGTCTTATGTAAAAGCAGGCGACCCTGCTGGGCTAGTCAATAAATAATCTCTCTACTATTTCATGGCGGAACCAGTCATCTAGAATGCAGCAAAATCGACCCCATTGGTCTCCACTATACCCATGTTCCGAAGAACCTCATGACAGCTGTCAAGGTACTCCTGGGGATCCTCTAAAGTAGTACCACTGAAGTGAACTGCAAAGAGCTTGGTGAACTTGTTTGATCTCCATAAGGCCTTAGAAGACATAGTTGGCCCCTCTCCGGCCTATGTCGTAACAACCGGTTGAACTGCTCTTACTGGCTGAGCGGTTGGAGTATGATATTGGGGAGCCATCTACTACCCACGATTGTAAAGAACTCAATTTAGACCAATTTGAAAAAGTCAAAAAATGTCAACACCTGAGTCCTCTTGGTCCAAACCCAAAATTCGGACAAAAATCCGATTATCCATTCATGCCCGAGTCCGGTTAGATAATTGTTTTTGGAATCCGACCTCAATTTGAGGTCTAAATCCCCAATTTATCAAATCCCTAGTTTCTACCCATAACCCCCAATTTCACCATGAAAACCTTAGATTTTTGGTTGAATATTATGAAAAAGTAGTGAAAGATTGAAAGAAATTAGTTTAAGATCACTTACCAATGATTTGGGGAAGAAAAGTTCTTTAGAAAATCGCCTCTTGTGGTTTAGGTTTTGAAAATTTGGGAAATGATTCAAAAATCCTGTCTAAGTCATCTTTTGTTCAGCTGCAGGTATCGCATTTGCGAACAAAACTTCGCATTTGCGAATGACATGTGTTTTCGCAATTGCCATAAAAGGTTCGCAATTGCAAATGAACAATGTCGCACCAGAAACCAGCAAAACCCAAACTTCTCCGAAATGATCTGAAACCATCCCGAAACTCATCAGGAACCTCTCGGACACAAACCCTATATGAATATCAATCATAAAACACACTATGGACCTGCTTGCGCACTCATAACATAGAAAAGAGGCCGGTGTAACCCGATATTGACCATGGTCAAACTCCAAATTTCTTAACTCTACTAGTCTCTCAACCAATAATCCAAAAATACACCTAAGCCCCTCGGAACTCCAAATCAAAAGTGCGCATCAGTCTAAAAACATCATACGAACTTGCTCGCGCGATCAAATCGTCAAAATAACACCTAGAACTATGAATTGAACACCAAATCAAACAAAATTTTTAAGAAAACTTTGAAATCTCTATTTTTAGCACCAGACATCTGAATCACGTCAGACCGACTCCATTTCCCACCAAATTTTATAGATAAGTCAAAACTATTATGTTGGGCCTGTACTGGGCTCGTGAACCAATATACGGACCTAGTACCAACAAGGCCAAAAATCAATCAATTCTTAAAAACCATTAAATTTTCAGACTTTTAATTTTCAACAAAAATTCATAACTCGGGTTAGGGACCTCCGATTTCGATTCTGGGTATACGTCTAGGTCCCATATTTCGATACGGACCCACCGGAATCATCAAAATACGGATGCAGGTCCGTTTACCAAAAATGATGACCGAAGTCAACTCAAATGACGTTTTAAGGCTAAATTTCTTACTTTTATGAGATTTTATCATATAAGCCTTCCGGCCAATACCTGGACTGCACACACAAATCGAGGAAGGCTAAAATGAGATTCTAAAGGCTTCGAAATACATAATTTGGTTCTAAAACACAAGATGACCTATTTATCGGGTTTTTAAAATTATTTTCTATATTGTGTTATGGTTGTTACCCTATGCTTGATGATTTCTGATGAATTTTGATACTTTTTTTTTTGGTAAAAGAAGAAGTAAAGAGTAAATGAAGGTTTATACGGGCTTCAAATTGTGAAATTTAAAGATGAATCAAGTGCTTCTGTAAAATATTGTTTCTACGTTTGGGATTTTGAGCTCAAATCAAAGGCAGCCGAAAGTGCCACACTTAAAATGCAATAGTTTTAATTTTATGAAAAGTGACGAACACATTGGTATATTTAAACTTATGATGTACTTAACTTAAATGTGGATGACCAACGATGCTTGAACGTCTGGTTTAATTTGGTTTTGACATTTCTATGACTAGATATTTTGTTTAGGAAAACTAATTGTACTCCTTTTGTCCCAATTATTTTTGTTCATTTTATTTTGTAAACATCGAATTAAATTTAGGTCAAACAAAATTTTATATAGATAACCCCTTGTTTTTAAATTATCCTTTTTTTATGTTAATCATAAGTAGGTTAAAAATAAATTGTTATAAAAATCAAAATGGAGGTAATTAACTAGAATATCGTAAACACACGGGATATTAGTGTTATGAAGCAAAACCTATAGATAAGCCTATGAAATTATCTCAAAATATAATAGTGAATAGCATTCAATCAACTAGAGGAGTGAAACAGGGAGATCCACTGTCACCTATCACCTACCCTCTTCATACTGGCAGCAGAGGCAATGTCTAGGGGATTGAATTCTTTACACATGAATTTATATTTCTGTGGATTTGTATTGCCAAAATGGAGTCCAAAGATTAGTCATCTCGCGTATGCAGATGATACCATAATTTTCAGTTCGTCAGACGTTACTTCATTGTAGCTAATTATGGAGGTGCTGGAAGCTTATGAAGCTGCTTCTGGGCAACTTATAAATAATAGCAAATCAATAGTGTATATGCATCACTCAGCTAGTCCTAGAGTGATTGATAAAGTCCAAAGGATCACAGGGATTCCCAAGCAAGAGTTTCTTTTCACCTACTTGGTCTGTCCAATATTTTACCTTAGGAGAAAGATGGATTATTACCAAAGTTTAATAACCAAGGTAATGGATAAGTTACAGAATTGGAAGGGAAAACTACTGTCGATAGGGGGGAGAGCAGTTCTCATCACTCATGTTCTGCAAAACTGGCCTATTCACTTGCTCTCATGTGTTAATCCACCTCCTAATGTGATAAATAGGCTTCATAATATCTTTGCACAGTTCTTCTGGAGTAATAAAGTGGGTGTAGCTAACAGACACTAGGCATCATGGAGCACACTTTGCCGACCATGTGAGGAGGGTGGTGTAGGATTTAGATCACTCCATGATATGTCGACTGCCTTATTCTGCAAATTATGGTGGAATTTTCGGACCAAACCCAATTTATGGAGCACTTTCATGAGCCAAAAATACTTCAAGAAGCTAAGCCCAATGATAGTACCATAGAGAGATGGATCGCATGTTTGGAGGAAGATGCTTGAGTGTAGAGATAGTATAGAACATCAAATAATGTGGCAGCCTAAAATGGCATCAGCTTTGTTTTGGTTTGATAACTGGGCAAGGCCAGGTTCTCTATATTTTGTCACACCACCTAACTTTGTATCTGATGAATCGATCCATAACATCTATGATGTGGTGGTTGATGGATAGTGGGATGGAAAAAAGCTTCGAGAAATCCTGCCAGAAGATCTTGCTATGCATATTTTAGACAATATAAAATCACTAGTGGCTAATGTGATTGATAAACCAGTGTGGATGCTTGAAACTAGGGGAGATTTCTCTGTCAAACTTTCATGGGAATATCAAAGAAGAAGACAAGATCCTTGCAATGCTTACAAGAACATTTGGATTAAAGGATTGCCTTTCAAGATCAGTTTCTTTATGTGGAAAGTTTGGAAGAATAAGCTGTCACTCGATGATTTCTTTAGGAGATTGGGTTATCTTATGGCTTCTAAATGTTGGTGTTGTGACGAGCCTAATGAAGAAACCCTGAAGCATGTTTTCTACACATCAAAGGTTGCTCAAACGGTATGGAAATACTTTCTTGGACATGCAGGAATTTCTGTGGATGGGATCAACCTTCATCAGGGAATTGTTAAATGTTGGACTACATAAGTGGTACATAGATTGAAGCCCATAATGCAAGCTTTTCCCTCAGTAATAATATGGGAATTGTGGAAGAGAAGGAACAACTACAAGTATGGTGATGCTGCCACAGTTAGCAGGGTGATATACCAAATATCTACTACTATGTAGTACCTTGTCAAAGTTAGAAAACCAGATATGCAGAATGCTCCTCATAGGTGGCCAAATTTATATAAGAGTTTGGAGCAATTTACACCTTAGATGACTTATACTAAGGTTCTGTGGGAATTTCCAAGGCAAGGGTGGAAAAAGGTTAACACAGATGAGGCATCGAGGGGTAATCCAGGTAGAAGCTCGATTGGATTTGTGATGAGGAATGAAGATGGTGATGTAGTTTATGCATGTGGTAAGGAGATTGCAGAAGGATCAAACACTGTTGCTGAAGCGAAAGCAGTCCTTGAAGCTTTGAAATACTGTGTGGAGAATGAGTATTTGTTGATAGAACTAAACACTGACTCTATGCTGCTGAAAAATGTTATACTTGGAGAACGGAAATCACCTTGGAATATCAGTGAAATTGTTGAAGAGATAATGCAGATGATGGTCAGAAGTAATGTAAAAGTATCTCATACTCTAAGGGAATGAAATAGTTTAGGTGATCTCATTGCAAATTATGCACTAGACTATGGGCCTATAGAGTGTTTCTGTTTTGAAGATCTGGATTCTCATGGGAGAAGACTGGTTAACAGTGATAAAATCCAATGCCCGTACTTAAGAGTGAAAGTAGAAATGAACGAGAGATGGATAGGAGTGAAATATCATAGGAGAAGGAGGTTGCAAAAGTTTTCACATATATTCACCATACTCAAATTCATGTGAAGGATAGTATGGTAAGTACAGTTTTCACTAACTTGGTTTTCTTTTTTGCAGGTATTGATAGAGTGACTATGTCCTATTCTATGATGGAGATTCAATTGGTGGTATTAGTGCTAAGAACTCATTCAATTGAAAGGAAGTCATAGGTATGCATAGGCACTGAAGAAGAGAAAGATGCACTCCTGTTCAAAATTCTCATATTAAGCAGGTGCATCAAGGCAGAACAGAACCATTGGAAGAGTTTGGACAAAAGTCTCAAGAGGAGGTTAACACATCATGGTCTCAGCAAGTAGCCCAGCAAAGTATAGACTCAAACACAGACATACAACAACCATATTCAGCTACCTACAGAGAGGAATGCACATATAAATACATAGGGAACACAATTAAAGGACAGATTGGTTGGTGGTATCCATCATTGATACTTCCATCCCATACAGGGAGTCAGGCACAAGGAAAGAAACTGAAGAATGTTTGGGCATTGTGGAACTCATCTGGAAAACACAAAAACATAATGCTCGAAAAATGCACCTATAGGATCATTGGTAAAACACTAGGAATTCTTTTTGCTAACACAGTGTCTTGTTGTGCAGGAACCAATTATGTAATTATGCACTCTCTTTGGCCAAATTCCTAGTGGTGGTATTAGTACAAAGTACTCATTCTACTGGAGGGCAAGCTAAGGAGAACAAAAACATGAATTGGAAGCAATCGACAACTGAACAAATGCCTATTTTGTCAAGTTATGCACAATAGAAGGGGCAACATTCGGAAGAATGTAGTGATGATATGAATGATGGGTACATAAAAATATCACCACACATAGATAGTGAGATATACAAGGAACATAAACTGACAGGACAGGCACAAATTCAGGCAGGTACCATAGTGCAAAGTTGGATGGCAAAACACAACCTCAACACATAATTTTTGAAAAAGGCAGTGTGCTCAGCAGGTGACATTACTGTAAACATGCCCTTCTTTTGCGCGACTCCTTAATGGTGGTATTAGTACCATGTACTCATTCCATTGGGGGGGGGGGGGGGAAGATAGAGAAGGAAAAAGCATGATAGGAAATAGATCAAAATTTAGACGAGGACAGGATGGTTCATCTAGGCAGTGTCATGAGAGCATTGTTCACAAGGACATATGGAGACAAGATAGGACAGCAAGTTTTGAGATCCGTCAACTTCACATCATAGGACGTGTTGAGAACACAAGAAGGTAGCAACACTCATGGTTTAGCAGCATGGAGCACTGATCGTCTAAGTGTAACACTGGTCGTATATGCAGGAGATGGTATGGAAGGCAGCTTAATGACACAAAGGAAGCAATCATATGCAAGGACTCAATCCACAAGTTTAGAGCACAACATCAAACACTGGAGCAACAATGTACGGAGGAGCTATATGTGTAATAGGATAGTGTTTATATCTAATTGTGATATCAATGATGGGCTTATTAAGCCCAAAATTGGTAGTAGGAGCTATGTAGTAGTAGTCACACTCTATCGTCTCACTCTTTGTGAGATAACATGCTACATTGTTTTTACTTTATTTTATAAATAAAAATTAGCCCTAGACACTTTTGCCTGGTGGATTTACAAAAAAAAAAAATAGCATTGTCCAGCTACAGTCACATATATTGAATAAATAGAAATTGTTGATCATCGGAACAACGGCCACATAATTTTTTGTGCCCTTTTTAACCACGGCAAATATAAGGCAATTTTAACAAATAAAAAATACCGATTTATGTCATTTTCTATGTGAAACAATTTGCAACTTATATTTTTTCGTATAATTTAAGAATATTTTAATTTTATACCTTGGATTAATTTATGTTTGATTTAAGTTTAAAATCAGCCGTAAATGATCCTCAAAAGATTTTAAAAAAAAAGCTATAATATTGTAGGACAAAAAATGTACACTTCCCTTTTTGAAATCAGCCAGTTTCGTGACCATTGCATATATAAGATAAAACCGTTAGGTGATTATTCGTGACAAAAAAGATAATTAGCAGCGAGAATAAGTTGGCGACTAATGGGTTATCAACCTATTAGTCTGTTAGGGATATAGTAGATGTGCCCTTGATCCAATCTCACATTTGATGATTTGAACATATTTTTGTGAATGTTATTTGATATAAAATATATGGCATCTCATATTCTTTTATCATAGTTATTTTTCATTGTTTGATTAACTTGATAAGGTCCTTGATTAAATTTTGAGACTTGACATTGTGATGAAAATCATGATAATGAGAGTGGAGTTTCTTATAATTTAATCTGAATTTGTTCTTGATCATAGGATTATTAATTTGGACATTAGTAATCCGGTTAGATCAATATTATGTGATCGTCTTTATTGGATAAAGAGTAGTTGATCTCATTAACTAATTCACATAGATAGATGATGCATATAAAGATATGATCATTGAACCGACTCATTGGATAATTCCTAATGGTTAGAATTACCATAAACTGTCAATAGGATATTCTCTTGAAGAATGTGATGTAAGAATTTCCTTTGACCTGAGATCGTCATAGTAATTGACAAGTTATTTATTGTGCTTTGATACTAGACACCTATGGCCCTAGGGCGATAGTTGAAAGGATATTGGGTACGATTAAATACTTGTAGAATTAGTGATTGATCAAAATGGAATCTGTCAACTCTTGGTAATGGGTTTAAGCTCCATGTTGTCATGAATTATAAACGACAAAATTAAAACATTGGCCAGGGCAATTGAATGAAGGAAGAAAATAGTTTCTTAGGTCATTCAATGGTCGATTATATTTGACGTGAACACATAGTTGGTCGTCTATTTGGATTTGACAGCTGAATCATATCCTAGGGTGATCGAGAGCTACAGAAGGAATTACTACATTATTCTTCTACTAGTTCTTGAGAGTAAATTGTATACTTTATCCGGTCGTTAAGGAGTGTTGCTAGACGCTACCCTTGATTAGTATATTGATGTGATCAATTTACTACCGGCTTCGTATTGAACCTATGGGGTCGCACACTAACGAGTGTTCTGATCTTTGCTAAAGGATTACTTACTTTATTATTTGATAATTAAATTAAAAAATTTAATTAGTCAAATAAATTTAGTTATTAGTCCAAATGAAATATTATTATATTCTTTGCTAGCACAGAGGATATAACTAATATTGTGAACAAATTAAAGTTCTCTATTTAAAATAGAAAATTAAATTATATCTCTTGATTAATATAAATATATATATATATATATATATATATATATATATATATATATAATACTTACTTTATATAAGATATGTTATATAAAGTGTTAATTTCACTAAAAAGTTGATGGAAACTTTTTTTGTGAAATCCAATGTGAAGTTGGATTCGCCTATTAAAGTCCACAAAGGACTAGCTGCCGCCGATGTGCATATGATCCCATTAGGAATGGGATAAAAAAATTTCAATGAAAACCTTTTACGAAGTCTATTTTGGGAACTACACTTGTAGCCAAGGTAATTGACTACCTTAACCAATAGGAAAAGGTTTAGGTGATGTTATAAAAAGGGTAATGAAAAAGTGCCACAGACAGTCTATGAAAAATACATTTTGTGAAAGTGTGATTCTTTGAAGAAACTAAAAATGAAGAGATATATTCTTGACAAGAAAAACAATTTCCTTGTCGCATTATTTGCTAGAGTTTTGAGAAAATTTCATCATAAGTTCTTCGTTGAATTTGTTCGCGGATTTCATTGATCAAAGAGTTGATAGCAAGTGTCGGTGTGGATGCACATAGAGTCTTCACACTATCAAAGAATTTTTGAAACGAGACTCTCTTCACCAGGTATGTATTAGATCCGATCTATTGACTTGTAAATAAATTTTAAACACGAAAAGTTCTACCTAGAATTGTTATTTTCTTCCGCTGCGCGTTACGAACATTAATACGTAATCCTTCGATCTTTGCATGTCACTTTTTACTACTGTTACACAATTTAACTTCTAATAACATTTGTTTATTAGTACTAATGCTACATAATTAATTCTTGTACAGAAGTTCTTTGAGAGAGATGTTGCCAATGTTTATGTGTTGCGGTGGAGGTATTGCAACCGAAAATTAATCTATTAAAAAATTCGAGAATTACTTTTACCTCCTTGCCATCTACCTTTTAAATCTTGATGGTGATATTTTAATTTTATTAGATGGATTAAATATCGCTTACAGTATCTCCTCCTTGACGAGACCTAAGTGTATTAGTCGACAATAACGTTAATGATTGTAAAAAGTTCATTAATAGACTATTAATTTCATACACACTAACTCTTGCAGTTATACTTCCTTTACGTCAGCAGTACATGTGTATTCACCAAAATTATGTAGGCTCCTTTGCTATCCTTGCATACATAAAAGTCAATTTTTACTGCATTTACGCCGAAATCATAAAATCCTTTTAACAATTTTAACTTCTAACAATATTTCTTTATTAGTACTAATGCAATATCATTAATTTTTGTACAAAAGTTCTTTGATAGAGATTTTGTGTCATGACCCAGAAATTCCACCTTCGGGACCGTAATGGCGTCTAACATTTCATTTGCTAGGCAAACCAGTGTTAAAATAGTTTATCCATGAATTTCCACGAGGTACCAAACCTCAAAATCACAAATCAGGGGTCCCAGTTCGTGAACCTTATCACTTGCAATATTGTGCCCACATTACAATTCATAACAGCACGGACTACTCACATGCCAAGAATTTGACAATATCTAATATCGACACGGACCACTCACGTGCCAACAATAACAACGACTCTTGATTGCACGGACAACTCACGTGCCAACAAGATAACTCTCACACAGAAGGCAAGGACACGAGAGTACATGTAAATGGTCAATAACATCAAGATTCATCTTTTTAAACCGATATGGGTGATTTATTACGTGTATTCTTGTGCAAGTGTCCTACCACAATTCAAGTCAAAAAGTAAGAGTAGAGACGATGAATGTGTCACGACCCAATGCTATAATAGGCCGTGATGGCGCCTAAGCCGCCGTTAGGCAAGCCAACCGTGAACTAGCCACGTGATTTCCTCTTACAATGTAAATTTTTCTAAATAATTAAACTTTCCTCAAATGAAAAGGATTTAAGAAATAATAGATTTAAAATAGATAATACGGAAGCAACTGAGTGCAATCATAGTCATAGAATAAAACCAAAAACCAGTGTGCCAAGACCTGGTGTCACATGTGTATGAGCATCTAGTAGAATATACAAAAGAAAACTAGTATACTGTTTGAAATGAAATAGACAAAAAATACAGCAAAAGAAAGACTTCGGCTGCTACAGAACGGGCTCAGAAGGGCAGCTCACCCCGAAGTTTCAGTAATCAGGGATGCGCGCCGGACTGATATCCAGATGCACCTGCCTCAGATCGTGCATGTTCAGTGCAGAAGTGTAGCGTGAGTACATAAACAACATGTACCGAGTAAGTATCTAGTCTAACCTCGAAGAAATAGTAACGAGAGGTCGACTTCGACACTTACTATGTGCCAACAATATAATATACTGTAAGATTCTAACTAAACATGATATATGTAAATGACAATAGAACTCAGAGGAAAATAATAAAACAATACTTTCACCGTAGTAAAACCAAATCTTTTCCCTCAATTCTACTATTTAACCTCTCAAGTCAATGAAAAAATATCAAATAAAAAAGGGTTTCCAATATTATCACGCACAAATTATGCCGAGGACGTACAACCCGATCCAGATATACATAAACATAAATTGTGTGCACTATCGATGGTCGAACGGCACAAACCATAGATGCATCTATTAACCTGCCGAGGCAAACGACCTGCTCCCATGAGAGTAGTGGAAATTTACCCTGCTCACGAAATATACTAGTCAAATGTTATATAAAATAGTCAATATAGGCTCAAAAGATCATATTTTAACTATTAAAGGGATCACCCAACCCCAATTGAAGAATTTTCAAAATTCACCCCCGGGCCCACGTGTTTGGATTCTGAAAACTTTCATAGAAAATTGTTACCCATAACCTCATTAAGTCAAATATTTGATTTTCACCAAATTCCATAACCATTGTTGTGGTCAAATCCAATTTTTATCCAAAACCTAGGTTTTCATCTAAACCCTTGATTTCATAAATTTATACATGTTAATCTACCCATAATCTATGTACTTAACTCATGTTGTGTAGATATTACTTACCTCAAAGTGCTAGGTGAAGACCCCTTTCCAAGAGCTCCAATGCCCAAGAGATGAAAGAAATGAGCTAAATGGCCTAAATTCTGGATTTAATAAGCTGCGTACAAGTCTAAGATGTCGCATTTTCGACATTTAGTTCGCAAATAAGACAAATCCATCGCAAATGCGAACCTGGGCTTCAACGGCCAAGGTCGCAAATGCGACCAAGGACTCACAAATGCGACCAAGGAGTCGCAAATGCGGACACTGTTGAGGTCACAAATGCGACAAAACGTCGCAAATGCGAACACTGCCCAGGTTAGGATCCATCACAATTGCGAAGCCTTTCTCGCAAATGCGAACAAATTCTCGCATTTGCGAGACCTGCAACACTAGCAATAAAACACAAGAAAACTGAAGTTTTTCCCGACCTTCCGAATATCCGAAACTCACCCGAGCCCTCGGGGCTCTACACCAAACTCTCACACAAGTCTAACAACATCATACAAACTTTCTCGCGCAATCAAAAAACTGAAATAACATAAAAAACCATGAATAGGACGCCAAAACGCATGGATTAACTCATGAACTCAAAAAGTTCCAAAAACCTTTCCGTGCCTCCGATTTCTATCAAATCAACTCGGAGTGACGCCAAATTTTTTTTTAAAGTCTTAAATGACATTACGGAACTATTCCCGGTCTCGAAATCCCATTTGGGCCTTGATATCACCAAAACCTACTCCAAACCAAATTTAAAGAACTTCAAGAACCTTCAAGGAACCAATTTTCACTATTAGGCGCCGAAACGCTCCCGAGTCATCAAAAAACCCGATCCAATCATATGCCCATGTCCGAAATCATCATACGAACCTATTGGAACCGTCAAATCTCAATTCCGAGGTTGTTTACTCAAAACGTTGACTGAAGTCAAACTTAGCCTTTTAAGGCCAACTTAAGGAACCAAGTGTTCCGATTTCAACCCGAACCCTTCCAAATACTGAACTAACCATCGCCTCAAGTCATAAATAGTAGGATAACATACGGGGAGTCTTATTTAGGTGAACGGGGTTCTAAAAAGAAAAACAATCGGTCGGGTCGTTACATTCTCCACCTCTTAAACAAATTTTCGTCCTTGAACGGGTCTAGAATCATACCAGAGTGCTGAATACGCGTGGATATGTGCTCCCATGTCCTCCTCGGACTCCCAAGTCAACTCCATGATTGGTTGGCCCCTCCACTTAATCTTTACCGCGGAAATCCTCTTGGACCTCAACTGGCAAACCCGCTTATCAACAATGGCAACTGGCTCCTCCTCAAAACCCAGGCTCTCATCTAACTGAATCGTGTTGAAATCTAACACAAGTGACAAGTCAGCATGATACCTTCAGATCATAGACACGTGGAAGACCGGATGAACTCCCGATTGACTTGGAGGCAAAGCAAGCTCATAAGCAACATCTCCAACTCGTCTCAACACCTCAAATGGGCCTATAAACCTTAGGCTCAACTTTCTCTTCTTTCCGAACCTCATAATCCCTTTCATCGGCGAGACATTCAAGAGAACCTTCTCGTCCACCATAAATGATACATCACGCACCTTCTAATCCGCGTAACTCTTCAGTCTGGACTGTGTTGTGTGAAGTTTCTCCTAAATCAACTATACATTTTCCAAGGAATCCTTTATCAAATCAGAACCATATAACCTAGCCTCGGCGGGATCAAACCACCCGATGGGAGAACGACAACGCCGACCATATAAATCTCCAAAATGGAGCCATCTCGATGCTGGACTGGTAACTATTATTGTAAGAAAACTTAGCCAAGGGCAAGAATCGATCCCACTGCTCTCCAAAGTCAATCACACATTCTCCGAGCATGTCCTCCAAGATCCTAAATGTCCGCTCCAACTTCCCGTCGGTCTATGGATGAAATGTTGTGCTGAGCTCTACAGAGGTACCCAACTTACTCTATACTGCTCTCCAGAAATGTGAAGTAAACTAAGGGCCTCTATCTGATATGATGAAAACAGGCACACTATGCAACCGAACTCTCTCCTGAATGTAAATCTGGGGAAACCTCTTTGAAATATACATAGTCACAACTGGGAAGAAGTGTACCGACTTGGTCAATATGTTGACAATGACCCAAAATGCATCAAACTTTCACAAAGTCCACGACAATCCAACTACGAAGTCCATAGTAATGTGCTCCATTTCCAATCAGGTATAGTCATCTGGTGGAGTAGGCCACCTGGCCTCTGGTGCTCATACTTAACCTACTGGCAGTTTAGGAATATAACTACATACTCAACTCAACTATGTCTTTCTTCATCAGCCGCCACCAATAATGTTGTCTTAGGTCGCGATACATCTTCGTAGCACCTGGATGAATGGAATATCGAGAATTGTGTGCCTTCTCTAGAATCCTCTCCCTCAAGCTATCAATATTAGTAACACATAGATGACCCTGGAGTCGCAGAACACCATCCTCACCAATAGAAACCTCATTTGCACCACCTTGTAGTATCGTCTATCTGAGAATCATCAAGTGTGGATCATCAAACTATCGAGCCTTGATCTGCTCCAATAGTGAAGATTGGGTGAAGCATGCAAGAACTCGGCTGGGCTCTAAATTATCCAACCTCACAAGTCTGTTAGCCAAGGACTAAATGTCCAAAGCTAGTGGCCTTCCTCCGCTGAAATGAATGCCAAGATACCCATACTCCCTGCCTTTCTGCTCAAGGCATCTGCAACTACATTCGCCTTGTCCGGATGATAAAGAATGGTGATGTCATAATCCTTCAGTAACTCAGCCATCTGCCCTACCTCAAATTGAGATCCCTTTGCTTGAACAAATGGTACAAGCTGAAATGATCAGTGTAAACCTCACAGAACACCCATAAAGATAATGCCTCCAGATCTTAACAGCATGAACAATCACGGCCAACTCCAAATCGTGCACATGATAATTCTTCTCATGGGGCTTCAGCTGACGTGAAGAATATGCAATAACTCGCCCCTCTTGCATCAATACACAACTCAAACAAATGTGTGAAGCATTGCAATACACAGTATACACCCCCGAACCGGGAGGAAACACTAGGACTGGTGTTGTAGTCAAAGGTGTCTTCAGCTTCTGGAAGCTCGCCTCACAATCATCGGACCAACGGAACGGAGCACCCTTCTGGGTCAATCTAGTCAAGGGTGTTGTAATGGATGAGAAGCCCTCCACGAACCAGCGATAATAACCTGCTAACCCCAAGAAGCTTCTGATCTCAGTCGCCGAAGTGGGACGAGGCCAACTTTGAACTGCCTCAATCTTCTTAGAATCCACCTTAATACCCTCGCCTGATACAATATTCCCCAAGAATGCTATAGAATCTATCCAAAACTCACACTTTGCAACTTAGCATATAGATTTTGTCCTCGCATTGTCTGAAGCACCACTCTCAAATGTTTCTCGTGCTCCTCCATGCTACGCGAGTATATCAAAATGTCATCAATAAAGACAATGACGAATGAATCAATATAAGGCCTGAACACCCTATTCATTCAAATCCATAAATGGCGTTGGGGTGTTAGTCAAGCCGAAGGACATCACTAGAAACTCATAATGGGCATATCTAGTACGGAAAGCAGTCTTTGAAACATTCGAGTCCCAAATCTTCAACTAATGGTCGCCCGATCTCAAGTCGATCTTAGAGAACACCCTAGCACCCTGTAACTGGTCAAACAAATCATCAATACGTGGTAACATGTACTTGTTCTTAATGGTAACTTTATTCAACTTGCGGTAATCAATACACATCCGCATATTCATTTTTTCTTCTTCACAAATAACACTGGTGCACCCCGAGGTGATATACTTGGCCTGACGAACCCCTTTGCTAGTAGCTCCTCAAACTGCTCCTTCAACTCCTTCAATTTTTTTGGAGCCACACGGTACGGTAGGATAGATATAGGTTGAGTACCTGGAGCCAAATCAATACAGAAATCGATATCACGGTCTGGTGGCATGTCTGGAAGGTCAGAATGAAACACATCGAAGAATTCCCGGACTACTGGCACCGAATCAATCGTCAAAGTGTATGTACTAGTATCCCAAACATAAGCTAAATAAGCTAAACAAACCTTCTCAGTCGTATGTCAGGCAATTCTACTCCAATCTAGGCAATTCTAAAATAGGCTTGGCATGGCAGTCAAGGATGGCGTGATATGGATATAACAAATCCATGCCCAGGATAACCTCGAAGTCGGTCATGTAAAGCAACAGAAGATCCGCTCTAGTCTAATAACCACAAAATGTGACAACATAGGACCATAGATCCGATCCACAACAATGGAGTCGCCCACAGAAATGTACACATAAAGAGGAGTACCCAAGAACTCATGAGGAATATCCAGGAAACAAGCAAACAGAGATGACACATATGAATAGGTGGACCCTGGATCAAATAGTACCAAAGCATCCCGACCGCAGACATAAATAATACATGTGATCACGTCATCTGAGGCCACTGCATCTGGTCTGGCCGGGAAAGTATAGAATCTAGCTGGAGTGCTACATGGCTAGCCTCCACCTGCCTGGACTCCACCTCTAGCACGACCCCTACCAACCTGCAATCCACCTCTAGGCGGCTGGATAGTTGGTGGGCTACCGGTGCTGTAATTATGGGCTGCTGACTCTGCTACACTGCCTTGCCCCGGAGTGTGGGACAAAATCTCTTCATATGACCATGATCCTTGCACTCCTAACAACCCCTCGGAGCGGTGGACTGCTGCCCTGAAGTCTTACCTTGATGGCCTGAATACCCACTGGAAGAACCCTGTATAGCTGGTGGGCGATAAGAACTCTCTGGCATAACACTAAAATAGGGTCGCGCTGGAGCAACCTGAGGGGTGGTGGTGCTGGATATGTGGGCCTACTAGGCTGACCCCTCCCAAACTGACCTTTGTCCCCAACCGAGGCACGTCTAAACTCTCCAGAAAAATGGAACAACTTGTCTCGCTGCATCTGCTCTCTACCTCGCTGACGGTAAACCTTAATTCTCCGAGCTATGTCCACAACTAGCTGATAAGAAGTACCCATCTCGACCTCTCGGGCCATAGTGGCCTAAATACTGGACTCAATCCTGCAACAAACCTCTGTAATCTCTTAATATCAGTAGGAAGTATCATAAGTGAATGGTGAGACAACTTAGAGAATCTCGCCTCATAGTCGGTCACTGACATCTGACCCTGCTGCAGCTGCTCAAGTTGACACCACAACTCTTCCCTCTAGGAGGGTGGAATATACCTATCCAAGAAAAGGTGTGTAAGCTCATCCCAAGTCATGGGAGGAAAACCTGCAGGTCTGTCAAGAAGATGTGATTTCCACCACCTACGGGCCTGCCCTCCAGCTGGAAAGTAGTGAAATCCACCCCATGGGACTCTAGTATACTCATGTTGTGCAGTCTATCCTTGCACCTATCAATGAAGTCCTGGGGATCCTCATGTCACTCACCCCCGAAGATAGGAGGGTGAAGTCTGGTCCATCTATCCAATAGCTTCTACGGCTTGTCGACCACAGCTGGTCTAGGATCAGGTACAACTGCTGCAAGTGGTTGGGCTCCGACCACGGGTAGTGTACCCGGGGTCGATATACGGAAACTGCATGCCCAGGATCCTGAGCAGTAGGGGTCTATGCTCCCCCTCCCGCGGCTGCTGTAAATAAACCAGCCTGGGTCTTAGAATCCATGAATCATAGCATACAGCCCATGACCTCCTGAAAGCCCGACACTGTCATGAAAGCGACCGGGCTTGGCTCTAGTGCGGGCACCTCGCCCTGATCCTCAACAACGAGATCCTGTACCGGGTATGTTGAATTGTACAACTAGGGCAACTCTGGGACGTCCTTATCCCCTACCTCGGACTGGTGCCCTCCCCCAGCCTCTAAAAATAGGGGGAGAAGCCCCTCCCAGGTCCAGAACGTCTTTCGTGTGCGTTCTCACCATCTTTATCAACTGCACAATAGGATATGAATAAAGAGTAGTTTTCTAACACCCTATAACCTCTTGAAGATAAGTACAGACGTCTCCGCACCGATCCGTAAGACTCTATTAGGCCTGCTTATAACTTGTGAGACCTACGTGAACCTAGTGCTCTGGTACCATGTTGTCACGACCCAATTCTATAATAGGCCGTGATGTCGCCTAACGTCGCTGTGATGGCGCCTAACATCGCCGTGATGGAGCCTAACATCCCCGCTAGGCAAGCCAATTGTGAACTAGCCGCGTGATTTCCTCTTACAATACATTTTTCCAAATAATTAAACTTTTCTCAGATTAAAAGGATTTAAGAAATAATAATAAATAACACGGAAGCAACTGAGTGCAATCATAGTCATAGAATAAAACCAAAAACCACAAGTCTACAAGTGTGTGTGCCAAAACCTAGTGTCACAAATATATGAGCATCTAGTAGAATATACAAAATAATACTAGTCTACTGTCTGAAATGAAATAGACAGAAAATACAACAAAAGAAAGACTCTGGCTGCTACAGAACAGGCTCAAAAGGGCACCTCACCGCGAAGTCTCGGTAATCAGGGATGCACGCTGGACTGATATCCAGATGCACCTGCCTCAGATCCTACACGTTCAACACAGAAGTGTAGCGTGAGTACATAAACAACATAACCAAGTAAGTATCTAGTCTAACCTCGAAGAAGTAGTAACGAGGAGTCGACTTCGATACTTACTATGGGCTAACAATATAATTTACTACGAGAAACTAAAAATGATATATGTAAATGATAATAGAACTCGGAGGAAAAACATTAAACAATACTCTCACCGTAGTAAAACCAAATCTTTTCCCTCAATTATACTATTTAACCTCTCAAGTCAATGAAAAAATATCAAATATAAAAGGGTTTCCAGTATTATCACGCATGAATTATGTTGAGGACATACGGCTTGGTCCAGATATACATAAACATAAACTGTGTGCACTGTCGAGGGTCGAACGACACGAATCATAGAAGCATCTGTTAACCTGCCAAGGCGAACGACCCGCTCCCATGAGAGTAGTGGAAATTTACCCGCTCGCGGAATATACTTGCGACGCGGTTGAACATAGATTTTTCAAGTTAACATAATATCCCTCAATTCTTTCCAAACAAGAAATATTCAACTAGAAAATTTTATCATCTTGAAATCCTCAATCTCATCTATATTCAAGGAAATTACTAAGCATAATCAAATAACAATGTCAACGAAGCATGGTATTAACCTAAAACTACCGGACATAAGCATGAATAGTAGCCACGTACAAACTCTCATCAGCTCGTTCGCACGTAGCCGCGTACAAATAGAAACACATATTAATTAAGTTCTCCTATGGGGTTAATTCTCTCTTACAAGGTTAGAAAAGAGACTTACCTTGTCTCACAACCTACTTTCCTATCCACGATTGTGCTCAGATCCTCAATTTGGTGCCAAACGACTCGAAACTAGTCAAATGTTATATAAAATAGTCAATATAGGCTCAAAAGTTCATATTTTAACTATTAACGGGATCACCCAACTCCAATTGAAGAGTTCCCAAAACCTAGGTTTTCATCTAAACCCTTGATTTCACCAATTTTTATAAGTTAATCTACCCATAATCTATGTATTTAACTCATGTTGTGTAGAAATTACCTACCTCAAAGTGCTAGGCGAAGATCCCCTTCCAAGAGCTCCAAAAATCGCCCAAGAGATGAAAGAAATGAGCTAAATGGCCTAAGTCCCGCATTTAATAAGTTGTGAAAATCTCTCAGATATCCCATTTGCGACATCTGTTTCGCAAATGCGAACCTGGGCTTCTACTGCCAAGGTCGCAAATGCAGACACTTTTGAGGTCTCAAATGCAACAAAATCGTTGCAAATGCGAACACTGCCCAGGTCAGGCTTCATCGCAAATGAAAATTCTTTCTCGCATTTGCGAGACCTGCAGCACCATCAATAAAACACTAGAAAACTAATGATTTTCCCCACCTTCTAAACATCCAAAACTCACCCGAGCCCTCGTGGCTCCACACCAAACACTCACACAAGTCTAACAACATCATACAAACTCGCTCGCACACTCACAACATTGAAATAACATCAATGACCATAAATCAGACACCAAAACACATGGATTAACTCAGGAACTCAAAAACTTCAAAAAACACTTTCGTGCATCTGATTCCTATCAAATCAACTCGGAATAACGTCAAATTTTGCGTGCATGTATTAAATGACATTACTGAACTATTCCCAATCTCGGAATATAATTTGGGCCTCGATATCATCAAAACCTACTCCAAACAAAATTTAAAGAACTTCAAGAACCTTCAAGGAATCAACTTTCAATATTCGGCACCGAAACGCTCTCGGGTCATCCAAAATCCGATCCGAGCGTATGCCCAAGTCTAAAATCATAATATGAAACTATTGGAACCGCCAAAACCCGATTCGGAGGTCATTTACTCAAAATTTTGACCAAATTCAAACTTAGCATTTTAAGGTCAACTTAAGGAAACAAGTGTTCCTATTTCAACCCGAACCCTTCCAAATCCTTAACTAACCATCCCCGCAAGTCAAAAAATAGTAGGAGCTGTCACATCTCTTTTTTCCCTCACCACCCTTTTACGTGGTTGAGTTAGAAGAGTTTTTTCAATTAAAGTGACATTTTTAAACAGTATTATTTATTATCTAGAGTCGCCACTTGAAATTGAGTTTTGGTGTTCCAAGTCACCTTTTATTGAATCCCTTATCAAAAGGAAGATTTGACTCATATATCATGGTCTACGAAAACAGAAGACTGAGTAAGGAATTCTGATGACCGAGGGGAAGGTGTAAGGTACCCCTCGAGTCCCGTGGTTCTAGCACGGTCGCTTTATTGACTGATGTAAGGCTTAAATCATTTTTTAGTTATTCTTGTATTTTATTGATTATGGCTTATTTGTTACCTTTTAATTAATTATTATATTTTATTAATTGTGTTCACCAAGATGCGGTACGCACATAAGCACATAAGGTATTTTTTGAAAGTGAATGTTAAATCAAGGTACAAAATGTACACATGATTAAAATATAATTATTTTAAATTGAAAGGCATCGAGGCGCGGGAATGCACACATGATCCTTTATTACTTAAACATCTCAATCCAAGGTTCGGGTATGAACATATGGGCTAATATTTAAAGTACATCTAAAGTTTTTCAAGTATTGTAGAATATTCCATTTATTCGTCTCTTTCATATCCGTGATATTTATTTATGTGCTTTTTATCTTTTACCGCTTTTAATTGCTTGATTATTTGTAATTATGGAATTATCTTAAACGAGTCACGCGTACGTGTACTCATTTCATTTGGCGTATCAAGAATCATGTCACGCGTACGTGTACATAATTCACAACACTTAATTATTTAAGAAAAAGCTTGGCCAAAGTCGCGTGAACGCGTACCTTGATAAATTTTAAAAATTGTAATTATGTCACGCGAACGTGTACACAATCATGATGATAGATTAACCCGCACCTAAATCATTTTCTACGAATATTCATTTGTAAGTCGTACTTGTGTTACACGAACATGTATACAATTAGTAACACTTTATTAATATTAAGATTATTTGGCCAAAGTCACGCGAATGTGTACCTTGATTTTAAGTTTGAAAAGTAACTATGTCACATGAACGCATACATAATCACAATAATTTATCTATTGAATACGCTACACAATTCTTCTCAAATCCAAACAAAGAAGGCACCACACATACTCTCGTTGCGTTTTTATACTATCATTAATTGGACATTTCTAATAAATTCTAGCATAATCAACCATTTTTGCAAAATATCATCTATCTTGTGACTAAAACTCCATAAAAGTGGAATTGATATTGATATATGTGCAGAAAAGAAAAATAATTTATTAGCATTCTACATGGAAGAAAGTGTTAAAAATAGACAACTTATGACAAAGATTCGTTCGGTCAATTGCTACCTAAACAGAGATGTTTATCATTATACTAACAAACACAAATGACTAAGCATTTATCAAAGAGAAACGTTAAACATGCCGTAAACAAACAAAAAAAAGAATTAAATTAAAACTAATAACATACTCATTAGAAATGTGACATTTTATTCAACTCAAAATCACTCAACAAAGACATCAACACAGCGTTCTAACCAGGAAGAGTAGTAGAGGAAAAAAAATAACCTTTAGCAAGAAAGATCTGAATCAGTTTGCTCAAAACCAAAAGCTGACCAAGACCATGACTCCGGAACCTCGACTTCGAAGTTTGACGGAACTCGACAAACCTCGGAAGGAACCTCAATCACCTGATTCCTCTATTTTACCAGGAGTGTGCGAAACATCTTCCATATTTAGATAACTATTTAAGAACCAATTTACTTGAAGACAAAAATTTGGTCTTTAAGAAGGAGACAAGAGAAAAATTTAGGAAATAGAGAGAAGTGTATAAATTCTGTAGGAAAATGACCGTGGAAGGGATATTAAGGAAAGAGGAGTCAATTGGCGAAAATGGTCAGAAAAAGACTCCTGAGAGGATGCTGTAGCAATGAGGTGGTAAAGAGGGGGGGGGGGGGGGGGGGGTGCCGTTTTTGTTCTCCGATGCCTCCCCAATTGTCTTCTTTTCTCGCGTCCCTGATTTCTGCCCCTTTTCCGTTCTCTTTTTTTTTTTCTATATATAATATTGTGTGTGTATATGAGATTAGATTAAGGGGATAGTTGGGATGTGGGGAGTTGGGATGTGAGGGATGAATGTGTGAGTGTGAAGAGTGGAAGTTAGGCTAGAAAAGTGGGGATAATGGGATTAATAAAAATAAAAATAAAAAACCAAAAAAAAAAAAATCTGATTTAAAAAGAATACTTTATCTATTAAAGTTCTTTTTTTTTTTGAAAGATAAATTAAATTATAAAAATAAGAAGATTAAACAAAAATTTCTTATATTATAGGAAA